>JAJOOR010006134.1:0-59109 GCA_036250505.1 Solanum acaule | reverse complement strand
GCCTATGATGTCCATCTATTGTTGCATTGTATTGCATCCCATATACTTAGTACATTCAAACGTACTAATGCATACTCTATGCCTACATGATGTCACCATGTAGGGATCGGAGCACCGCTTGACCATCCTCCTCCGCGTGGCTAATACGATTTTTCTATCGAGCTTATTGGTGAGTCCTCCATTTCGGGGACGTTGCTTGTGATCTCTTGCTATGTATTAGACTTTTCCTTTTTAATTATGTATTAACTATGAGGGTGAGCCCGGTAGTTTGTCTTGGCCCCCGCTAAGTATCCATGTTTAGAGGTGGTGTTGGACAAGTTGTGTATTATGCTTGAGCTTGACTCATCTATGGTATTTATGTATCATTCTCTTTTTCTCTTGCTCCCTTAGTCCCGATTTCCCCTTGATTATGCTTATCGCTTATGGTCATTTTAATTGCTTTCGCGACCAAGGATGTGTAATGATATGCTATGAGGCTTGTTTGGGGTTCCTTCGGGTTCCCCATTTGCCGGTCACGTCTAGGCCCTAGGCTTGGATCGTGACATTAATATTGAAACCCTATACTTCTTCTTCAAGTTTTAGAGAAAGAAATTTTGGGGAAGAACTTGATCAACTTTTAGGCTTTTAGGAGAATGGGTTCAATTGGGTAATTTGGGGGTTAAAATTAGTTATATAGTGCCTAGGGTAGAATATAAAACAATATAGTATTATGTTAAAACAATTAGGAAAAGGCCCAAAAGCCCTTAAAATATAACAGCTAGACCTTCATCGACGGTTGGACCTACGGTCCGTAGGTCCTACTAAAACGTCTTGGTCAACCATTGGTGGGGTTCAGGGACTTGTTTTTGGACCTTCAACCGACGAGTTCCATGTACGGTTGGTAGGTCTACCTACGGACCGTACATGGCCACCGTAGGTCCTTAAAACTTTCCCAAAAATTTTACTTCATTTTCCTTGTCACCTATGGATGCCACCTACGGTGTGTAAATACTCTTTTCAACTATAGGTGGGAGCCGTAGGTTACACCTGCAGCCCAAAAACTTATTTTTTTCATTGTTTCCCGATGTATTACATACACAATAACTACTCCAGCATTTAAACACAATAATCCGGTCACTCATGGACAACCATGTAATAATTACATCACAAAAAAAATTATTCAAAACAAAGTTCAAGATTCTGAAATGGGGATGACCAATCGATGGTGCCAGAGTTGGCGAGGAACAAAGTTCAATAGAGTTCATTTTTATTGTGACCGGATACCAGCGAAGATTATGTTTTAAAGTCCTCCACAAAGAAACAAAATGGAAAGAAAAACTAATGGATGTCAGATTATCTTGAAAAAAAAAATTATACTGAAAGAATATTTTATTTGATAACTATTTCACACAAAGTATCAGTTAGTTTAAAAGCATTATTGGATGCAATTAAATTAGTAGAACCATGGTGAGCAATTGATATTCTTCTACTATCACCCATAGTTATGCCTTCTGAACCATTATATTCTTCAATATTGGTAGGCTACGTCATGACATGATGTGTAGCAGCGAAACTAACAATCCATTGATTTGTTGTAGCTTGGTTACTTGAAGAAAATTTGTCGATATTGAGACAGGCAAACATTTGCAGTATGACCCTATATGTTGCATAACTGACAGTAGGGTTGTTCATGGTTATGGTTATAAAACCAATCCGAACCAAACCGATTAAAACAACCGATATTTGGTTAGGTTTGGTTTTAAATTATGATAAACAGATATTATTTGGTTTGGTTTTGGTTTTGGTTTTACCAAAAATTAACCGCAAAATAACCAAACCGAACCGAGAAGTTTATATATATAAATTTTATGATTATTTATAAATAAAATATAAGTATTTTTAGAAATTTTAATTAACTCAAGTCTTTAATTTTACTATTTTCTGAAGCCCAACACTTAAATTTTATCCCAACTATTAAAACCTTATGTCTAAATCCCTCAATATTCATTACTTTAAAGATCACACTTTCTCTGTTCTTTATAAAATTTTCTAATGCAACATTGAATAATTTAAAGCTCAAGCTAAAGAAGATGGTAATTGATTAGTTTTGACTATGAAATATTGATTTTTTTTAGAAGTAATTTCTCAATATTTTAAGGTGTAATTTTATTGAAAAGTCTATTGATAAGATGTTAAGATCTCCAAAATATTTAACCAACTTTATGCTATAGACAATGAGTTTTTTTAATTTCTGAAATTTGGTGCATTGGATGAATTACTTTGTTCGTGTAATAGCTTATTTGTGAATTATTCATGTCCTAATTGTTTGTATCTATCAAGATGCGTATGTCCCCAACAAAGTTATTACTTTCAAACCGAAAAAAATTGAAAAAATCTAACAAAACCAATGGTAATTTTTTTGATTTGGTTTGGTTTGGTTTTAGAAATTTAAAAACGAATTTAGATTGGTTTGGTTTTGATTTTAACTAATAACCGATTCAAATCGAACCACGAACACCCCTAACTGATAGCAATGGTGTAGCACCCTTACGCAGGAGCATTTATACAATTATTGGAATACCATTGTGAGTTTTTAATGGGTTGATGAAAAGTGTGGTTGTTGGAATTGGTGGATATGTGAGTGACCTATGCATCAGTTATTACAACGGTTTTTTTCTTCAATTCCACATGTTTGAGGAAGAGTTTATTATCAATTAGTTTTACACACAACTCATCATACAAGATGATGAAATCTCTTGATCGAATTGCAGAGAAAATCTCATGAAAATCTTATTCAAGACCACCTTTGTATTTTCCCTACTAACTCAACATTGGTAAATGAAGCACCTGTTGGAATATATACTATTAAACATATGTTTAGATATAAGATTTATTATAGAATAATTATTTACTCAGTTATAACAAAACTTTAATAGATCATATACTCATTTATGTTGTCTATTTACTTGTATTGTAGGTGATTTAGTATATAGAGTTTTAGCTTATACACAGAGGATTAAATCATCGATTCTTATAAGTATAAATTTTTTGTTCACAATCTAAGATGGAAATTTACATGCCATCAGATTGTAGCACAAGATTACATATAATGTATCTGGATTGTGGAACGGTATAGTTCCAACTTCTTGTGCTAGTGCATTTTGTATGTATTGAATGGGACTGAGTAGAGATAGTTCTTTTAGACTGATTGACAAAAGAATATTCTCTAAATTGTTAAATGTACTTATATTCTTAATCCTGGTATAACTATTATGATCTGTATATATAAAATCATCATTTTGATTTTATTAAAAGGTGAGATTCTGAGATGGGTCAATTAGCCTGGTAGATTGGATGATATTAATATATATTGGTGCAATAATAAGTTAGTTAGTGGAATCCTTGTCTCGTTATAGAGATTGATGATATGCCTTTTGAGAAACTTATAAGTTTCCATCGTGTCAAACCTTGCAAGTGGATTTATGAATCCGACACATGAAATAAGCTAAGCAGTGCTCTAAAGAAAATTAATCATTGAATTAAATTCATTACTAATTTAATTTATTGATTAGTATATGCAATCTTAATATGGGAAATTACATGACTGATTAATGGGGAATTTCAAAATATAAATGGAGGAGTGCAATTCCAAATTTCTAGTGAAATGATTTGTAATTTATTATGGTAAGAATAATTCAAATTAATTATTTGGAATTATTTCCATAATAGGAAGCCTCAGTAATCAGTTATGTGGTTCCTAAAGTGCTCATATTTAACTAGAACTCAAAATCCTAATTCTTGGAAAAAGGAAAAGGAACTTGACTTTCTTGGTTCTGAAAGTAACTTGTATTTTTCTTCTCCTTGTTGGAGTGGAATGAAATTTCTATAAGTAGGGTTTCTTCTAGCCTAGAAAAGACATAAGTTCTCTATTTGATACTTGCGCACAAAGTATTGAGAGAGTTCGGATGTGAACTTGGGATCACTGTAGAACACCATGGAACTGCAATATAACTTGTGGATTAGCTTGAAGATAGAAGATCGTGGAACTGTTGTCTAACTTGTGAATTCGCTCAAAGATATCTACTCACACTTCAAGAGGTAATTCTTGAATTAAATTTCAGCAAGTTTATGTATTCTAGCATAATTGTACATGTTATAGCATAATCGTATTAGTTATCTATGACATTATTCATGTAAGCTATGAAATTCTGGTATGCTTCGATGTGCATATAGTTTTTCAACAATTGGTATCAGAGCCTCGCTTGCATCTAAATAGATAATTTGGATGAAATACATACATGTGATTTATGTATGATTTATTAAAAAAAAATAAGGAATTGAGGGGTTAGTTCAACTTTATGACGGTAAAATCGTGGAATTTTTTTTTTAAGAAAATAAATTAGGATCTTTTTCTTACTTTTTTGAATAAAAAACAATTATGGACCTTGTCAGATTCTTGGTTGTTGTAATTGGATTTTGAGTTTATAGAGGACTTGTGAATGTTGACTTGGGTTGAATAAGAACAAAATGTTTTGCTCGAATTTTGATCCCTGTAGCCCACAAAAGAAAGGTCGGTATTGGTTGTTTATTTTTGACCTGGTAGGAAATTGAATCCTACAAATTATTCAAAAACTAATTCAATAATATATGACTGGTTTGATATTTGGTCAAATTAATTTTATTAGATTTTTTAAAAAGTTTTTGGTGTAAAAACATTTATTGGGTGTTCACCTAATTTCAAGAAGAACAACTTTCACATATAGCAAATACAAAATTCATATTTGTATGCTATAGCAAAGTTTGCATAAATGCGCTCCATAGCAAACATGCTATGACTAGGTTATTTCGCTATACATATATACAAAAGAAGCAATTGTATAATTCGCTGGCTCCTCTTCATATTTGTATAATTTCGCTAGCAGTCCATTTGTATAAATTGCTGTCAGCCTCTCGTTTGTATAAATCGTTGAGAGTCTCTCAATTTAATTTTATGTGTTTGTATATCTGTATAAAATTTGAATTTGTATACAATTGAATCGAAATAAAACGTTTGTATATCAAATATCGTTCTCTCTCTCGCTTTATACAAACATAAATTATACATTGTATTTTGTATAATCTGTGTTTGTATAAAGCGAGAAAGAGAGAAAGGCAAAAGAGAACTGGACAAGGGAATATTTGTATTGTATAATTATAAGTGTATAGGACGAAGATATATGTATTTTCATGTGTATATACAATTTATTAACCCAATAAATTGTACATAATGACAAACTATTAATTCAAATTAAATGATATAACCACACTTTGATTTAATTGTGCCCTGTAGCAAACTGTTTGCCAGTTGCCACTCTCCCTCAAACTCTCGCTCGCCATTCTCCCTCTCTCGCTCATTGTCTCTGTCGCTCGCCTCTCTCGCTTTATACAAACAGAAATGTATAAATTGTGTTTCTGTTTGTATAAAGGGAGAGAAAATTGTATATTACCATGCAAATACATATATCTTCGTCCTATACACTTATAATTATACAATACAAATATTCCCTTGTCCAGTTCTCTTTTGCCTTTCTCTCTTTCTCGCTTTATACAAACACAGATTATACAAAATACAATGTATAATTTATGTTTGTATAAAGCGAGAGAGAGAACGATATTTGATATACAAACGTTTTATTTCGATTCAATTGTATACAAATTCAAATTTTATACAGATATACAAACACATAAAATTAAATTGAGAGACTCAACGATTTATACAAACGAGAGGCTGACAACAATTTATACAAATGGCCTGCCAGCGGAATTATACAAATCTGAAGAGGAGTCAGTTAATTATACAATTTCTTCTTTTGTATATATGTATAGCGAAATAACCTAGTCATAGCATATTTGCTATGGAGCGAAATTATACAAACTTTGCTATAGCATACAAATATGAATTTTGTGTTTGCTATATGTGAAAGTTGCTCTATTATTCATGTGATAAAAATAACTTGTTGGATATCAATCCTGTGTTTTTGAAGTTCACGTGTTAGAGGAGCATAAATACATTATTTTGATGGTTCTATTATATGTTTTTGTGATTGGTTTAACATAGGAATCATAAATGTTTTAGCATTTTTTTTCTCTTGGTTGAATAATTGCATGAGCTTTGTATTATTTCACATTAATTTATATAAATTAATAATTTATGATAAATAAATACAATTATCCAAATGTTCTATTTATTTGGAATCATTAAAAAAATTATTAAAGCTTTATATATGTGAGATTATTATAATATATGAATTGAGAATTATGATTAATAAATAAGATTTACGAAAGATGGTCTATTTATTTTAGTCATTATAATATCCTCAATGCATAATGTATAAATTGTCATGCATAAATGTATTCTAGTAAAGGTTTGTTTACTCGAATGAAAATTTACCTTTAGATACTAGTAACTCTTAATTAATTCATGAGAAGAGATATTAAAAGTTTTCACCGATTTGAAAGATAGAAATGTAATATCTTGAATTCTTAAATGAATTAATCGAGAGGACAATTTTATACAAAAAGGTGTTGTGTGTCTTATCCAAAGGACATACACAACGCATACCTTGTGCTCATGAGATAATTATTAAAAGAGAATGAAAATATGAATCAAGTTTTTTTATCTTCATCTATGCCTAAAACGATTATTTTTCGAATTTTGGTTATAGTTTAGGTGGTCATGATTTTTTTTTTATCTCTGGTTGACTTTAAATTTGATGGTTCCATTTAAAATCATTTAGATCGGTTTAAGGTAGTTTGCCAGATTAAAAAATTATTTGACTATTATAAGATCATTCTTTATGTCAGTTATGATATGTTAAATTGGGAACATGATTATACATGGTAATTTAATATGAATTAATATGTGATAAGAATGTAGGTCATATTTTTTTAATTCCTAAAGATGCTTAAATCACTTGAATTTGAATTTGGTCATAGCTTTGGAAATAAAAAATTTTATAGACTCCAATTGACCTGAAATTTGGTAAGTCCATTGGTAACGGCCTAGTAAGAAGTACTCATTTCTACGTGGTTATAATTTTTTTGAGGCCGTTAAAATGATTTTAAAGTCGTTCTTTGGAATTAAAATGTGATTTAGTATGAATATAATCGTTTATATTGATTTTATTTATGTTAAATGTGGTACATGATTACACGTGATGAGTTAACATTAATTGATATATAATAAGGATATAGATCTGATTATTTTTCCTTAAATCGTTTGAATCTGAATTTGATCATAGCTTTGGAGATAATTATTATTTTTGAACTCTGATTGACTTGAAATTCGGTAAGCTCATTAGAAACGATCAAATTAAAAATATTCATAGCTATGAAGTAGTTTGGAAATTTGAGGTCGTTTAGTTGATTATTTTTTTGATATTTTTGTATTTTGAAAATTAATTTTAATGGAAAGAAATACTCGAATATGATATAGTGGTAATAGAGTTTGTTCTCTATGGTCTTCATGACTAAATTTTAGTGAAGTATTAAGTTCATGTGCTGGCTTTAGTAGACCTTCCAAATCGGATGAAATTAATACAAGTCACTAGACTTAATCTTGATATCTAGTTTTGATAATCTGTATTGATTTTCCCTATCTGAGTAATATATGATTGGATCAATTGATCTAGTGATATTGATATTCTCTTGGCTTAAATAAGCATATACTATCCATCTAAGTTAGCATTTGTTCTAAATTTGTTGAAGTGAATATCTAACACCACATATGTATGTTGCATGAGTAGTTATTTTTCATCAAAATTCATTGTTCAACATGCATGGATATCTATGAGGGTGTTTCGATTTTTTAATATACAATGAATACATAAACATGCTGATTTTTTGGAAAATAGGACTCAGATAATATAAATAGTTTTTAATATTTTATTCGTTATTCTTGATTCGTGTATCTATTAAGCAAATGACTATATTTGATAAGAATTACTGAACGAAAGATTTTAAGTTCTATTTTGGCCAAAAAACATTTTCACCAAATTGATCATAGTTTTGGTATTAAAAAAAAGTGACTCTGATTGATCTAAAATTTGGTAGATTCATAAGAACGACTGAGTAAGAATTTTTTTTGAATCGCTATGTGAGTTTTTTGGTCATATTTGATTAAATAGTAATGAAGTGTTAGTTTCATCTGTTGGCTTAGACCTTCCTCCATATCGGATAAAATTAATACAAGTCACTATGTATTTAATTGTCTTGTTTTGATGATGTGTATTAACTCTCCAAAACTGAGTAATATATGATCGGATCAATGTAACTAGAGTGATTTTCACTTGACATATGCTAACAGTAGACTATCCATCTAAGTTATGTCTATATAAGTTTATGGAGTGAATAATATGTTATTGTACATGTGTATTGCATGAGTAGTTCTCCAATCCCATCAATTGGCTATTCGACATACATGGATATATTTGTATTTATAACTGAACCCTGAATTTTGTTATTTAGGATCATTCGACATATTATGATCTATTTAATGTATTATATCTCAAATTTTCAATAGATTTTACAGACCCACTTAGTACTACTTAAGATTTTCTTTTGGTAGAGATAAGATATTGATTCAAAGAATGCATTGTACATGTAACTTATGTTAGAAAGAATTATTTTCAGTTGCTAACTAGTTTAGAGATGAATATTTAATATATTTGTTTGTAACTCTCCTATCATTGAGTTTGATAAACATTTATCTTTTATGGTATATTAATGTGTGCACTTTTATTAGTATTATCTCTCATAAAATGAATTATATTAATCTGTCTCATAAGACAAAATATCTTTTAAATTGAATGAAACTTATTTGTACACTAGTGATGAGTCGGGGATTTAGACTCACTTAGGGCTTATAATTCAAGGGTTTAGTGTCTCAATGCCTATTATATGTTCATAACTGATGTTAATATGTTGATATGCAGCAATGAAGGCTCAAGAGTGAGGCAAGGACATTATAATGCAAAAAGAGCGAAAGTTGGAAAAGTTGAAGAAAAGTAAAGTTGGAGCTCACCAAAGCCACTCGGAGAATCGCCGAGTGGGCTTCCAGCTCACCTAAAATTCCAGAAAAATATCCCATCGACAAAACCAACTTGGCGAGCTAATGGGAAATTTGGCGACTCTCCGAATGGATCGGCGATAGTGATTAAGATCATCAGAAGTTCCAAAATAATTTGACGAAGGAGAAAAACTAAAATGCGAGAAAAAGAGCAACTCAGTGGATCGCCGAACTGGTCAGCGATCGCGACTTACTTCACCGAGTTGACTCCATGCTGAAATTTTGGAAACGTATATATGCAATTGTTGAAAGAAGAAAAGGAGTTCCCACAATGTTTACTTCTGCGTTTTTGAGAGTTTTTACATTCTAGAATATTGTCTTTACATTTTTAGTAGAATTCGGTATTTAGATTCAGAGATCGTAAGATTTTAGCTTTGATTTCAACATTTGGGGATTGCAGATCGTTAACAAATCAGATGGAAAACTTTGTTGGTAACGATTTTTTGCTTTTCCCTATGCTTAGCTAAAACCCCTTACCTTAGGGGTGTGATTATGTAGTTGAATGTGTTAATTAGCTAACAGGTGTTGTTAGTTGCTGATTTTAATGTTGTTTTGAAGTGGGTACAATTAATTGTTCATGTTTTCATTGAGGAATTCCAGTTGCAAATGCAATTCTAGCTTAGTTCTCTATGCTTGCTTCAGGAAGAGGTAATGGAGTAGAATGATTGATCAATAGTTGTATTGATTGCGTCTTTAAAATCTAGCTTGAGATAATGGGTTTGATTGCGTCTTTACAAATCCAGCTTGAAAGAGTGGATTAATTAAGGAATTGAGTTGTTTGGTTGTGTTATGCTTGTTGAGGTTCGAAAGAACGCACTTGAAGCGCAATAGTTGATTGAGAAATAACTATTGTATTCAAAACCTAGTCTACCCATTGAGATTCAACAACTTTAAGCAACTAGTAATCACCTATTACGCGAAATTAGCATTCGACTGAGCACACTCCTAAAGTCCAATCTCTACTTGTTTAGTTCGCGTGTTAAGTAATATTTGTCTCAAATTGGTTACCAAATTCCCTCATTTGATATTAATCATTGAAACTTTGTGATTTGTTTTAATTCTGCGAAACCTTTACTTTTACAAACGATTAGGGCACATTTTTACTTCGTAATTGAGTTATTTACCTATCACTCCCTATGGAATCGACCCCAACTCTTAGTTGTGTTTATACTTGTTAGCAACCGCCAACACTTAGAATTGGATGAAGTGTAGTTGAGCGTAATAAAAAATGGCGCCACTGCCGAGGAGTGGTGTCTAGAATTCTTTTATTGAAATATATTCGTGAACTAATTTTATTGTAATTGAATTATCTTATTTATGTTCTTGTTGGCTGCTCTAAAACAGGTGAAGTAATGAGTATAAATGGGAGTAACGCCAGTCAAGTGGGAACAATGATAACATCGGGAATTTGCATGATGTCAACAAGGATTAGTTGGGAAGTGAGGGTGCTATTCGATTACCCCTGTTGTGGGCAACGTGGTGTTTCATGTGACCAACACAATGTTGCAGTTGTTGCGAAAAAAGGGTCTCTTTGGAGGACTTGCTCATGAGGACCTTCATGATCCCATCCGAAACTTTGTGGATGTGTGTGGGCCGTTTTCCTTCAAGAACATCACTCAAGAGTCAGTCCAACTTTATTTGTTTCCCTTTTCTCTAATGGGGAAGCAACGAACTGGTTCACCGAACTACCAAGAGATTCGATTACTTCGTGGAAGGAGCTCACAGAGGTGTTTTATGAAAGGTTTTTCCCTCCTTCGAAGACGGTTAAGTTAAGGGATAATATTTAGAACTTCAAGCAAATTTATGGTTAACCTATCCATGTGATATGGTTGAGGTTCCAAAAGCTCTTTCTCTAAGGAACTCATGGGTTGTTGGATAATGTATTATTGCAATATTTCTACAGGAGTCTTGACACGGTCAACAAAGTTATTGCAGACCAACTCATTCGGGGTGGAATCATGAGACAACCGTTTGAAATAACATCAGCCCTCATTGATGAGATGACGAAAATTAATCGTGCATGGTACACAAGAGAAGATCAGGTGTCTCCATTGAATCTTGGGCTGACAAAGGAAAAAATGGAAAAGAACCAAGAGTGAGATGAAAACATGGCCAAGATAATGATCCAAATGGACATATTGACGAACCATGTCATGGGAAGTGATTACAAGACTGTAAATGTGTTCGGTACTAACAGTGGTGTAAACCCTGATGAAGCACACTTTGAGGCCATGTGCAATGAAAAAGTGCATTGCTTGGTAAACTAAGAGGGGGGGGGGGGGTCTCGCCCGAACTATCTAAGGCCGGGAGGAAATCAAGGTTGGAATAAAGATCGTGATGATGGTTGGAGAGATTGAGATCGTGAATTGCGTGACCTTGAAGGAAATTGGAGAGATAGAGATGGGAACAAAGATCTCTATGCGTCCCCTTATGCACTTCAAAAGACAAAACAACAAAAGGTTGATCTTGAAAGCTTCCGGACCGAGGATATGCTTGCTCATATCTTGAACAATAGGGAAGGATCGGACAAAGGGCTCAAGGAGATGAAAGATGATGTCTCTGCTCTTAACAAAACAGTCACATCTCACTTGGTATCCATAAAGCAGCTGGAAACAAAAATGGGTAAGATCTCGGCTCAATTAAATCTAAGACCAAAAGAGAGGTCTCCAAAAGTTACTTTGGTGAACTTGAAAAATGAGGCATGATCACATTACCACGAAACGCCACGTTGTTAAATAAGGCGCTTCTTGGGAGTCAACCCAAGTTTTATTTTTTCATTTGAATAACGTAAGTTGGAGGTGGAAAAAAGCAAAAGGGCGAGCTCAGAACCCACTCAGTGAATCACTGAGTAGTTTGATGAGCCTGACATTGATCTCCCTTTAGACCAATGATGTTTTAAAGGACGTAATCAACTGACACTATTTCGGTTCAAGTGCCATATGATCGCATGTAATGATATAACCTAACCAAGGGTTGGGATCGTTCCCACAGGGAGTGGTTTTGAGAATTAATAGAAAAATAAAATCTAGTTCTAATTAGTCATAGCTATAGATATTAACAATTAAAAACATAATAAATCTAATAGGGTGATGCAAGCGTCAATTATCAATGGGGGTTTGTATTAATTAACAACTAAAAATAGCAAAAATATAAGGAAATGATATAGGGAGTCGGGATTCTTGGGATGTGATAGGAATTCGGGATAAACTAGACTATCGGGTACATGCTTTTGATGGTGGATTGTTGAATATTTGTGACTAGGCTAGATTATAGTGGGGGTAAATTCTCTCTCGAGCAACTTACCCCGAATCAACTCGGTTTCTCTCAAACACCGAGTTTCCACATTAAGCACAGCCTCCGCCTTAGCCCGTTCACTCTCTCAAGCTAAATGTGTGGGAAAAGGACTAGGATTCACTCTCTCGAGCTAAACCCATGTCAACCCAATACCACCGGCTATCAATTTAGTAGTCTTAGTTTTACGACCTCTTTCTCGAGCAAGCTAAAAACACTAGGATGAAATCTTATTTGCAACTACAATCCCATTAAGTTCATACACAACTACTAAACAAAATCACATTTAAACAACAAATAAACCATCAACAAGCAAGACCCAACAGATAATCTAACCAATATTCACAAAATCACACTCCAAGAATTGGGGATTTAGACATGTAAAAGAGGTAAAAATCAATACCAATATCAGTTTCCATAACCTGGGTATGAAGAATTAAGTCTTAAAACATGTCAAGAGTGAAGAATCTTCTAGACCCACGTCCAATTTCTTGGAGTTGAAACCCTTTGAATCTTCAAGGTCTTAGAACAAAGTCTCCAAAACCCTCTAAAACTTGGAACTGAAAATATTCTAAGTCTGAATAATAATTGTCTATGACTTGATACTAAGTTAATAATTTAAAGAATTATTTATAGTGTTTGAAAATTTGTGCTGCAGCGAATCACTCGGCTCAGTTAGTCGGGATCGCCGATACACTCGGCGATCTGCCTTTTGGTTGATTTCATCGCCTTTTTGCTTTAGCTTTCAGCATCTTTGCGCTTCGAGTCGTTGGGCGATATAGTACTATTTCGCAGAACTACTCGGTGACACGCCAACTGCTCCATTTTATCGCCAACTTGATCTTTCCCTTCAAAGCTCAGCACACTGGAACAAAAGGCAATCTCCAGGCCGATCGGTGACTCGCCAACTTGGCTCGGCGATTTCCAGGCCGATTGGCGACTTGCCAACTAGGCTCGGTGATCTTCAAGCCTTCAATTCTTCATTCTTTTCAGCCGCCTTGTTCTTTCTTGCCAAGTAGTGTCCATGCTTTGCCTCAAACTCCAAATACCTGAAACTTAATGGTTTTCATCAGATATTGAGACAAAATATGCATTTGAGGACATTAATTTTATCAAAATATAGCCATAAATGAGTCCAATTTGTGGTCTCATCAACACCCCTAACTTAAACATTTGTTTGTCCTCAAGTAAAACTCAAGTTCAGCAGTTCAAAAAGGATGTCTCAAACAGTGCTACACAAGACTCGATCATGAATGTACACAACAAGACTCAATTTACTCATGCAAGGATCAATTGTGTACCCAAAGATTCAAGTTGTGACACACAATTACCAAAGATTCTCAAGCTCGCAATACTTGCTTCAAATGCAAGCTCAAGCTCAACAAAAGTATTTGAATGCCCTCACACAAAGGATGTTTCCATATTCACACACAAAGGCTTAATCATTTAAAGCTTAGGAATCAAATACAACCCTCACACTCAAAAAGAAGAAAACAATGCATGCTTTCACCCATAGGTTTGCCCGTATTTTCCAATCAACATTTGTTTTAGCTCACTCAAGATCAAAACGGTCTTTTCAAGGCTTGTAATGGGGCTGAGTGCAAAGGTATGGTAATTTAGGCTCAGTGACTTTCATCCTCATGAAATGTGGTGCTCACAACACTTCATTTCCTCTTTCTTCATCATTTTCTTTAGTGCTCATAAGTCATCCTATTATCACTTTCCATGGATTGTTCGGGAACCCCATTTCTTTTGTATTTTATTCCACAACTTTTCTTTTTCATTCTTTTCTTCTCTTTTTCTCTTCTCTTTTTTTTTTTTTGTATGGAGGGGTTCCATTTTTCTCAACACCATGGGTTAAAGGAGACTTTTCTTGCACTTCTTGACTTGCCCTTATCTTTTCACCACACCCCCAACTTAGGCTTTTGGCCTAAGTTGGCTATTCAATCAACCACAAATCAAGAGGATGAATAGGTAGTCGATTAAGAGAGGTCTAGTTTTCATCAAGTTTCTTCCAAAGAAAGAAAGGCTAAAGGGGTGTTAAAAAGAGGTTCGCACACTCAAAAGGTAGGTCACAAAAGAGGTATATGTCAAATTGGCTCACACTCTTCGAAGTTTCCTAAGATCATATCAAGAGATAGCCTTACTTAGTCGACCAGACCAACGGGGAAAATTCTAGGTGTTATCATGCATGGTTCACAGTAAGCTCATCACACAAGGCATAGACACTATTGTGCTATTGTGCAACATTCATTGCAAGAGAATCGATTTGATACATGGCTAATCACAACGAGATGCAAAGAGTTCACATATTGTCTATGCAACTTCATTTGGTCTCATCGTAGCTGCACATTCATGTTTGTTCGATTGCGAACACTATTCAAGTCATCGATATTGATCAAAACCGAGACTCAAATTTGCTAAAGAACAGCCACATTCAAGTACATACAGGGGTGGGTGAAGTTTTTGGAAAGGTCAAAAATCATTTACAATTAAAACATAAGGATCCATAAGCTCAAGCAATCGCTAAAAGCAGTACAAAACACAATTGTAAGCATAACAACCCAAATATATAAACAAAACAGAGAGTCATAAAATCACAAAAGGTGGGCCTCACCCCACCACAAATAAAACATTTGTCCTCAAATGCAAATAAAAATATCCAAAAGTGAAATAAGGTAAGATAGAGAGGGCGGTAAAGAGGGGGTCCTGTTTACACAGTCGCTCCATCTGTCTGGGCATCAGTGCCCGGTGCATCACTCTGGTCCTGGGTCTCAGAACCCGGAGTCACCTCAGAAGAAATAGCAGTACCAGACCCACTAGGAGCTGCCAAGTGTTTATCCGCCAAAAAGGCCTGCACAACTTCATAGAATCCCCGGGCCCACAAAGGAACATTAGGATCTTTGATAATGATCTTCCTATCAGAAGTGGGCCTCTTGCCCTTGCGCAAAAACAATCAAGATCAGAGAGGCCCAGCACACATCACTAAGATAAGATCATTGCAAATGAGTACAAAATTGCTAAAAATAAATTTGGGGTTCGGAAAACCAACCTTAGATGCCGATTAAAATACTTTTGAAATGATGGGCGGCAATGTAATCCACTCCGAACATAAATCAACGACTAAAATACTTTAAAATTGCAAAAATATAGAAACTAAGGTGCGGGTATGAGTTTGTGATGATTGAAAGTGAGGAAAAGTGAAGAGTTTGAAAGTTTAAACCTTTGGCCTTTTAAGAAACCATCCAGTTCTCGCCCATTCGACGACATTAGTCGTGCTCGCCGACCCACTCGGCGACACGCCAAGTGGTCACTTACCTCACCGAGTTTTAAAGGATCCTCAGTTTATAAGGGGTTCCAAATGGTGGATTAGATCGGGATCGCCGACCTGGTCGGCGATTCGCCAAGAATTTCTTGGGCCCGCCGACTTTTACAGATACCGATGTAAAATTGTCTTGAGTCCAACGGCGGTCTGGGTCGGGGTCGCCGATCTCGTCGGTGATGCGCCAACTGGACCTTTTGCACGTCAATCTGCACTTTTCAACAACTTTCCCACTTCGACCTACACAAACAACACACTATTATTTCTTAAAGCAAAAACAAATTGACAAGGGGTCTTGGGTTGCTTCCCAAGCAATGCCTTAGTTAACGTCGTTACACAACGCAAGTCCCAACTTAAGTTCCATTAGTGGGGTTTGCCTCACTTTCATAAGGCAACCCCTCTTCCGACTATGGGTAGAGACATTCCAAAAGCATCTTATCTGGAATTCTACGAGTCGGGCACTGCTACAAGAGAGCCTTAAACCTTTGCCACAACACATAAACTGACTCACCCTCTAATTTATTGAAACTTAGGATGTTATCCCTTAGCATCATCATTTTCAGAGGAGGGTGGTCTATTGGGTCACCGTTGATAGCAGATATACTCAATGTTTCTGTTCAAAACAGCAACACAAAAACCAAAACAAAAAATTAAGTAAGTTCAACTATAATTAACAAGAACAAAATTCAACTTAACAAAAAATTCTCAACTAACACCACTCCACGGCAGTAGCACCATTTTGATGTTTTAAAGGGCGTAATCAACTGACACTATGTCGTTTCAAGTGCCATACGATCGCGTGTAGTAATATAACCCAACCAAGGGTTGGGATCATTCCCACATGGAGTGGTTTTGAGAATTAATAGAAAAATAAAATCTAGTTCTAATTAGTCATACCTATAGATTAACGATTAGAAACATTTTAAATCTAATGGGGTGACGCAAGCATCAATTATCAATGGGGGTTTGTATTAATTAACAACTAAAAATAGCAAAAATATAAGGAAACGAGATAGGGAGTCGGTATTCTTGGGATGTGATAGGAATACGGCATAAACTAGACTATCGGGTACATGATTTTGATGGTAGATTGTTGAACATTTGTGACTAGGCTAGACTATAGTGGGGGTAAATTCTCTCTGAAACAACTTACCGCGAATCAACTCGGTTTCTCTCAAACAGCGAGTTGCCGCATTAAAAACCTCCTCCGCCTTAGCCCATTCACTCTCTCGAGCTGAATGTGTAGGAAAAGGACTAGGATTCACACTCTCGAGCTGAACCCATGTCTACCCAATACCACCGGCTATCAATTTAGTAGTCTTAGTTTTATGACCTCTCTCTCGAGCAAGCCAAAAATACTAAGATGAAATCATATTTGCAACTACAATCTTATTAAGTTCATACACAACTACTAAACTAAATCACATTTAAAAAAAAATCATCAACAAGCAAGACCCAACAGATAATCTAACTCATAATCACAAAATCACACCCCAAGAATTGGGGTTTTAGCTAGACATGTAAAAGAGGTAAAAATCAATACCAATATCAGTTTCCATCAATTGGGTATGAAGAATTAACTCTTAAAACATGTCAAGAATGAAGAATCTTCGCGACCCACATCTAATTTCTTGGAGTTGAAATCCTTTGAATCTTCATGGCCTTAGAATAAAGTCTCCAAAACCCTCTAAAACTAGGAACTAAAAATATTCTAAGTCTGAATAATAATTGTCTATGACTTGATACTAAGTTAACAATTTAAAGAAGTATTTATAGTGTTTGAAAATTTGTGTTGCAGCGGATCACTCGGTGCAGTTAGTCGGGATCGCCAATACACTCGGCGATCCGCCTTTTGGTCGATTTCATCGCCTTTTTGCTTTTAGCCTTCAGCTTCTTCGTGCTTCAAGTCATTGGGCGATATAGTAATGCTTCGCGAAACTACTCGGCGACACGCTGACTGCTCCATTCATCGCCAACTTGATCTTTCCCTTCAGGGCTCAGCTCACTAGAACAAAAGGCGATCTCCAGGTCGATTGGCGACTCACCGACTGGGCTCGGCGATCTTCAGGCCTTCATTTCTTCGTTCTTTTCAACCGCCTTGTTCCTTCTTGCCAAGTAGTGTCCATTCTTTGCCTCAAACTCCAAATACCTGAAACTTAAGGGTTTTCATCAGATATTGAGACAAAATATGCATTTGAGGACACTAATTCTATCAAAATATAGCCCTAAATGAGTCCAATTTGTGGAATCATCAACCAACTGAATGGCTGACATTCTGTTAACTTCGATAAGCTAAGGTCCACTCGGTGACTCACCAAGTGAATCGGCAAAGTTAGAGATCATTGTCGAACTGGACTCGAACTGAAGGGTCATGGCCTTTCAACCATTTTTAATTCAAACCCTTTCATTATTTTGAACTTTTTGACCCAAGCACTCGCACAATCGCACTCTAGATCTTAGTTTTTACTTGAGTTTTTGTGGGTGTCTTCATTTGATCTGAACTTGTCGCATTATTCTCCTTTACCTTTTTGCCTTAGTTTTGTTCTTGTATGCATCTGAGGTTGGTGTCCCGTATTTACCTTTAATTTCATGATTTGTCTTGTGCATGCTATTAAGGAAGTAATGGATCTATTTTATGCTTTGATTGTATGCTTGATCGCTCACTGAACATTATTTTGTAATCGACCATGTTAGATATTGTGTTTAACCAAAATTAGTTGATTTTGAGTGTAAAATTGCTTGAACTGTGGGTGTAGCTATTGGGTATTGTATGGGTAAAGTCCGAGTAACCCGATCTCAACTGAAATACATGATTTTCCCAATGATGGACTGGGTGACGTCGTTCTTAAGGACAAAGTTGTCGTGTTTGTTGGATTTGAATTTGACTGGGGAAGTCTTAGTACCTCGGCTTAAATGCATAGTGGGTAGGCTTCAATTGCGTGGGATTGTGCTTGAATTGCATTTTCGTAGGTTGATGGTCAAAAAACTAAAAATTGGGCTTGGAATTTGACTCGTTGGTTCATTTGGCGAGCTGAGTTGAGCTCGCAGAGTGACTCGGTGGTTCGTCGAATGCCCTCTCAATCTCCTACTTGACCTGAATTAGTGTTGAATTATTTTGTAAATTTTGGCGATACACATGTGCTCGCCGAGTTAACTAGGTGACTCACCGAATAGCCTTTGCCTCGCCTTCTTGAAGCCTAGTTTTTGTAAATTTTTCTATGATTTTCGGTGAGCCACTTTTACCTCACTGACCAAGTTCGCTAACTCAACGAATGACTTTGTGCATCACCGATTTGTGCTGAATTGTTGATGCTGTGTTCTGTTACTTTTGGCAAGCCATTTCTTGCTCGCCGAGTGGTTTGGTGAGTTTTCCTACAATTTTTTGAAAATTGATGTTTCACTAACCCATTGCAACCGCATTAATCTTGTTTGCTCATTTTGATAGATATGGCTAGACCGAAAGTTCCATGAAAGGTTCCAATACCCCAGAAAAGGGTGAAAGGAATTGTTATTGCTGCGGAGGTTGCACCTCCTCGGCCTACTAGACCTCGACCCACTCAAGAAAGTGGTTGGGGAAAGGGAAACCAGCCAGCCAAGCCTAGTTCGAGCAATGATAGCTCTAATAGCATGGGTGTATATTCCACCAACCTCACCACATATAATTCTTAGAGTGAGGATAATGTGGGGTCTAGGACTTTAATTTATGATTTAGTGCTAGCAGATGAGCAGACACTAAAATGAAGACATGCCAAGTTGCAATCCAAAGAACTATATGATCCAGTACGACTTTCGACACTCCCGACAACTCCACCACCTCCTGCAGAGGCAGAAGAACAGACACCACAAGTTCCTTCGACCCAAGCACCTCCGCCAGGCTCTATGAACTGGGTGAAGGCCGCCGGTATGCGGACAATTTTAGAAGAGAAGAGGTTGTCGACAGAGTAGGTAGTGGATAGATATTCAGTAGTGTGGGAGACACTTCAGTTCCATAAATTTAGGCAGTTAACAAAGCCACGGAATCCTTACGTGCCTAATGGGGTCAAAGAGTTCTATGAGAGTTATGAACAGTTTCTCCCAAAAGGGAAGAAAAAAGTTGGATCGGCGGCATCGTTAGAATTTGTTGAGGTACGTGGAACAAGTTAAATGCAGTGAGATGGACGTCAATGATTTTTTGTTTGCACAGTCCGTATAGTCCACTTTTTGACTACTCAGATCAAGACCAAGTCGTTAGATGACTTAAAGGGGTGGTTGGCCCCATTACTTTCTCATGCTACACCCCCATTGATAGAGGCGAGGGTCTCGATTGAGAAGAGAGATCTTAATCTGGCTACTAGGCATTGGTTCATTCTCATCAGCAACACCTTGATGTAGTCCCAAAATTAGTCCATCGTCCAGCATTCAAAGGCTGCACTTCGAGGGTGTGTTATGGATCGGGAGAGGCTAAACTTGGGGTCCATTATTTCTCAGGAGATGGCATAAGGGCCAAACAGAGTAAGACCTTGTTGTCTTTTCTGCGTCAAATCAGTGATATGTGTCGCCGGGATGGAGTGCCATTTTTGGCAAAGACCGATATTAAGATGACTTCTGCCTCATCTACAGACATCATGAGGATTGAGGTCGAGTATATAATGCACGATTTTAGATGAAGGAGGACAACACTAGTGGATACATCCCCAGTAATAGATTTAGAGGTTATGGAGGCTGATACTACTCTTCCTATTCTAGACGACGAGTCGACATGTATGCCTAGATCTTCCACCCCTACTACTTCTTCTGTTATTGTTGTCTCTCGTCCCCCATTGAAGCATGCCATGTTATATAAAATGGGCCACCTTGCCCACTCGGCCAATGTGTATGCTTATAGAGTTGAGGCAGTTGTTCCCGCCATGATCGAGTGAGTTATTGAGGCTGCACTTGCTCCCATTCGGGATGAGTTAAGGGGATAGAGTGAACTGATCACGGCCCATGGCCAAACATTAGACGCCCTAACTTCTAGGATTGAGGCATGTGAGTAGAATGACCAACATGCCACTGATTTGAAAGCTTTGAGGGTTGATATTGTTGGACTTCGATGTGATATCGACCAGCTGAAGTCCACAGACATCTCTATGTTATGGGGTGGATTTGATATTCATGTTACTTATGAGATTCCTTCGGATCCTACGACAGGAAACATAACTACAACTGAGGATGACAGGGAGACCGATGTAGAGAAGATAGATGAAGAGGAGCTAGGGACTCATGATGAGGCGGTGTATGATAGTCTCGAGGACTTGGAGGGTGTCATGGTCCGAATGGTGATAGAGCCTTCTTTGCGTGATACATCCATAATTTGCTCAAGCGAGTCTTATCCTACATAGGACATCATTGGGCAGCCATCCAATGTAGGAGATGAGTTGGTCATTGATGCCCTAACTAAGGCCACACCAGCTACACAAAGTTTACCTTAAGCTTAGCCTGACAGGGGGATCTTGACTCTCTTGCACTTTTATTTACTTTTGAGACATTTATTTTCTTTTACATTGAGGACACTGTATAGTTATTTTGGTGGGGTGACGGTATCTTGATACCTATCCCATTGGGTTTAGTTTTGTTTTGTTTTGGATGTTTGTTTGTTTTTACTATTGTGGTGCTACTGTTTGCATACGAAACTTCTCGTTCGTTATGGCTTAAATTGTGAATTTTGGTTTTAATCTCAATGATTCGTCTCCTAATTACTTGATTGGTGAATGTTGTGGATATTCTAGTATACTTTTGAATGTCGGTTGTTGTAACACCTCGTAGTCTAGTAGACTAACTAGGGCCATGGACAAGGGGCAAGGGCCAAGGATAAGAGGGCAAGAGCCAAGGGAAAGGGGCCAAGGCTGCCCAACTTTCCCAAGGCACTGCCCACCTTCCCACGAGAGCTTTCACGGCTCATGGTGGCCACCATGGACCGTGGTGCCACCCATGGTGGTGAGGCAGTAGCCTACTCCAGGCTACCAAAATTGACCTCCTCCACACGAGCCACTCCATGGCTCGTGAAGGCCTTGGCCAGACATGGGAGGGGTCGTGAGGTTGATATAGCTTTTAGGGTTTAAGGGGAAGGTTGCCTAGCTAATGGATCATGACCACGAGAGGCATCCCAGCTCGTGGTAGGCAGCACGGCTCGTGGAGCCTCACGTGAAGGGCTTTTCATTAGACTTACAGTTTAGGATCAACTTCAAACGATCATATCTCTTAGCTGAAAACGAATTAGGCGGGCCATTACCTATCAAATTAATGGTCCCTGAGTCCTCTTTCCAATGCCACTAAGTTTGCCCAATTCCCATCTCGGAGTAAAAAGTTATGCCCAAAATAGTAAAGCACTGTCAAGCTGAAATTCTTCACGACCTGTGATGATGATGACGACCCGTTTTGGCCTCCATCATGCCATTTCGGCAGTTTCCAGTCAGGGGACTTTTTGGGTCTTTTCCCAATTGTTTTAACTCAAAGCTAGGTCATTTTGCCCAAGCCTAGGTCAAGGTTCAATTCCTCCATTGAAGTTAAGCATTGGGCTTTGTTGTTAAGGTATGGTAGCTTTCATCCATTGACACCTTGCATCTATGGAGTTCCTTCAAAATCCAATTTCAAAAGAAAGATCAAAATCCCCCATTGTTAGGGTTTGATTCAAAAGTCATGGATTTCTTTCAAACGTGATTCTGATGGTTGAGTTATGTTATTGTAAGCATGAATTGATGATTTCATATGGTTTTTATGATGTATCCCCAAGAACCCATGTAATTCCCCTATTTCTCAATTGTGATCTTATAATGTGGGTATTTGTTGATCAAAGAAGAATTTTATGAATTTATGAATAAAGTGATAGAATCACATGAATTATAATGAAATCCATGTCTAATGCTTGAATTCTAGATGTGATGATTGAAAGTAGGTTTTGAACCTTGAAAGGGTAAATTATGAGATTATGCATGTTTTTATGAAATCTAAGTAAATGTTTTATGGACTCTAAAGTGTCAATGATTATGATAATGTTGGTGTGTTGATTGAAAGGACATTCTTATGAACACATAATGAACATGATGTGAAAGGTTTTATCACATAATGAAGATTCTAGGGTTGAAAGGTTTTCTCACCTAATTGAATCTATAATGTACATGTAAACATGGACGGTAAAAGGTTTTTCTCATGCATGATCTAATGAGCTATCCTAATGAACTAACTTGGATTGATTGTCAAGGACATCCTTCCATGAGATATGAGTTAAGTAAGACTTAGTAAGTACTCCGTGGGATTTATGCTTAACACCGACTGGATATTGAAATGAGAAGGAAGTCTTTTACCTCAGTTGAGTCCGGGCTTCCCATGTATGTCTCATGAGATGGAGACCTTCTATGTCATTTGAGTCCACGTTTCTAGTAGCAATCTCCGTATCCCATAAACTATGTCCCCCTATAGGATATTTAGCTAGTGGATCCACCTAAGTTAACTAACGATGGTCCTACCTTAGGCAAGTAGGACAACCATCTCCGGTGTGGGTAACACCGGGTGATCAGGTTATAGCTCACATGGTCTCATGTCGGTTAAGGCTATTTCCCACAACAAGAACATGAATAATGAACTAAGGTTACTACATGAAGTATGGTATATGAGTTCAAAGACTTTAAAGATGATGTTAGCTTTCATTGAACATGATGATTATGACTTATGTTTTCCATCTATCTCTATGATGATGTTTAAACTTGGTAAATTGCATGCTTTGAAATGAAATGTTCCTTTTAGCATGCTTTAAATGTTTTTATGCATAGTTATCATACTTAGTGCATATTAGTACTAACGCATACTATTGCCTACATTGTTACCAAATGTAGGGTCCGGCAGTCAGGGTCAGTTTCGTGGCTAAGTGTTGATCTTGAGATTCCAAGCTTTAATGAGTCCTCATGCTTCGAGGACGGAGTTATTGTTTTAGTTTCCATTTATTGTATTTCCTTTTTGGACATGATGTATGGGCTACGTCCAATTCCATTCGGTATTGTAATTGATGGCTATAATGAGACAAGTGTCTATACTTCCGGGTTTTTTTTATGAAAAACTTTTTGAGACTTGAAATGTACTTTACTCTTATTTTTCTATTTCTTATATTATGAGGAATATGTGTCTAGTATGGAGTCCTTCGGGGTTCTATACACCTTGTTACATCTAGGGGGTACACCTAGGTCGTGACAAGCTTGGTAACCAGAGCACAAGGTTAGAATGGTCCTAGGATGATGTCTCATAAGTCACGTCTAGTAGAGTCTTGTTCATGAGTGTGAAGAGATTTATGTAACGTCTATAAAATACACTTCATCCAATTCTAAGTGCAAATGATCCTTAAGCAATATATAACCCAACAATTGAGTTGGGGTCGAATTCCACAAGGAGCGGTACGTGTTCAAATTCAATCAAGAAGTACGAATGTGATCTAAGTAGATATAGGAATAGAAGTTATCGAAAAAGGCAAAAAAATAATTAAAAAGGGTGACACTAATGTCAGATGGGAGGTTTTGGTTTGAAATCATCAACTACAACACAGTCACACATAACTTGAAATGACAATAAGGAGAGGAATTCTCAGGATGTGATCGATTATAGGCAAATTTTCAAATATGGGTAATTGAAACCACTAGTAAACAGCTAAAATCAGTGGGTAGGCTAGACTATAAGGGAAATAGATTTCTCTCGAACAACTATCCCATCAGGTGATTTCTTTCGAACATCATCAAGCATAGCAATGAAGAACAACCCACACCTTAATTCATCCACTCTCTCGAGCTAGATGGGTAGGATTGGGTTTAGGATTCATTCTCTCGAACTGGACCCAGTTCAACCCAATACCTACAAACCATTAATCAATAGTCTTAGTACTAAAACCTCTTTCTCGAGCAAGCTAAGAACACAAGGCTAGAACTACATTTGCAACTACAATTCATAAATTAAACCACAACTAAGGATGAAACCCACTTCAATATAGCATTAAACTAGTAATTAACAATACCCATAAACTAATTCAACCCATAATCACACCCCAAGAATTGGGGTTTTAGCCAAACATCATAAAAAGGTAAAATCGGTTACCAAATCGATTAGCCATCAACTGGTAAGAGTAATTAAGCCTTTACAATGCTTGAAATCGAATAAAATCAGCAACCCACTTGCAAAATCTCCAAATTGAATCTCCAAGAACCTTCAAGTCTACTCAGAACTATTCTAAAATGGTAGTAAACTGAAATCTGGAAAGAAAACTTCTAAATTAACAGTTCAAAATCTAATTTATAGTCGCCAAAAATAAGGCACGAAGGGCCATTAGGCGAGGTAAGTCGAGTTCGCTGAGTGGTTCGGCGAACCGTCCATTGCTCTCTTCTATCGCCTTTTTTCCTTGGCTCTCAACATCCTCAAGTCCTGTAACTTTAGGCGATCACTCTTTGCATCGCGACTACTCGACAATTCTCCAACTGCCCCTTTTCTATCGCCGACTTGGTTTCTTCCTTCAGGGCTGGCACACTGGAACTTTAGGCGGTCAAATTAGCCACTCGGTGATTCGCCAAGTGCTCTGGGCAATCATCAGGCTTGCCTTTCTTCATTTCTTTAGTTTGTTTTGTTCCTTTTTGCCTGTTAGTGTCCTTTCTTTGTTCCTCAATCCATATACCTAAAAATCAAGGCTTTAACATCAGTTTATGGCACAAATTAAGCATTTGAGGACACTAAATCTATATAAACAAAGTCCCAAATGAGTCCAAATCTCAGACTCATCAACACCCCCAACTTAAACTTTTGATTGTCCTCAAGTAAAACTCAAGATCAACAGTTCAAAAAGGATGTCTCAAATATTGTTGCATAAAACTCAATCTGGATGCACACAACAAGATTCAACTTACTCATGCAATAATCAAGTGTGCACTCAAAGATTCAAATTGTGACTCACCATTATCAAATATGCTCAAGTTCACAATACTTGCTTCAAATGCAAGTTCAAGCTCAACAAAGGTACTCAAATTCCCTCACAACAAAGATGATTCCCTATTCACACAAAGTTCTTCAACAATTTATAGTTTCGGAATCACGTACGACTCTCACACTCACAAAGATGAACATATGCATGACTTCACCCATAGGTTTGCCCTTATTTTCCAATCAACATTCACTTCATCTCACTCAATATCACAAAGGTCTTTTCACGGCTTGTAACGGGGCTGAGTGTCAAGATATAGTCATTTAGGCTTAGTGGCTACTACCTTCATGAAGTGTGGTCCTAACATAACTTTCTTCCTTTTTCTTAACATTTTGATCATGCTCATAATCCACCCCATTATACAACTTCATATGAACTACCGGATACCCCATTTCTTTCGCCACTACCACTATTTTATTTCACAACTTTTTCATTCTTTTTCTTTGCTTTCTTCTTTTCTTTTTTCTTTTTTTTCATGGAGGGGTTCCATCTTTTTCAAAACCATTATTCAAGGGGGGATTTCTCACACTTCTTGATTTTCTTTGTCTTTTCACCACACCCCCAACTTAGGCTTTTGGCCTAAGTTGGCTATTCAACAGACCACACTTCATGAAAGTTATTGGTAAATGGATAAAGAGGGATCACAATTGTTCTAATTTCTTCCAAGAAAAGGATAAGGCTCAAGAGGGTTCAAGCAAGGTTCACACAAGGTTGGCCACAAAAAACGTATATTGTCAAATTGTTTCACTCTTCAAAATTGTTGCCTAAGATCATTTCAAGTGCTTTCATCACTTAGTCATCGGACGAACGGGGAAAATTTTAGGTGTCATCACACACAATGTTCAAAGTAATCTCATCACACAAGGCATTGGCACCAATATCAAAGAAGACTCCACACTTTCTAGCTAGTGTGCAATGTTCATCATAAGAGACTCATTCGATAACCGGCTAGTCACAACGAGATGCTAAAGTTTACACATTGTCTATGCAAGTTTATTGGCCTCATCGTAGCTGCACATTCATTTCATTCAATTAAGAGCACTATTCAAATCATCGGTATTGATCACAACTGATACTAAAATTTGCAGAAGAACAACCACAATCACAAACAATAGAAGTGGCAAAAATTTGAAAATTAGGTTCAAAAACCATTTCCATTCAAAAAAAATGGCCACAAGATCAAGCATCCACAAGATTTAAGATCAAAACACATATATAGATCAACAAAAACCCAATAAGCACAAACAAAACAGAATCACAAGAGGTAGGTATGGAAATATCTCACCCCACCCACAAGAGGAAAGCAGTTGTCCTCAAATGCAACTACACAAAAATAATCAATAAAAACAACAGAGAGGGAGGTAAAAATGTCATCCTTCCAAGCTAAGCCTGGGGTGAAGTCTGCATCACAGTCACTCTATTTGGCGGGGCCTCAATGCCCGGGATCACACTCTGGGGTTGTGCATCATGGCCCAGTGTCTTATCAACATTAGCTCCACTGGATCCTTCCATAGAAATATCTCTCAAAGATGTATGAACAACCGAATGTACCAAAGCCTCCTCAACCTCAGTTAGGCCCTCATAGGTGGTCTCCTCCTGAACACCAAGCTGCTCTTCATCAGTGTTAGCCTCGAACTCTGCAGTCGCGTCATCATCTCTAACCTCATCTCTAGTGGTAGCCGGAGGCACATCAGAACAGGTCGGAATATCTGTGTCCAGGTCGTCAGGGATCTCCACGGTCCCCAAAATCAGAGACATATTAGTGGACTTCATCTGGTCCACATTTTCCTTAAACAATCGCAGCCTTTAAGGTCGTCACCTCATGAGTGGCTTCCTGACCTCTCTCACAAACCTCTATCCTCACCATGAGGGCATCAATAGAATCTTTAAGAGGTGTTAATGCACCGATGAGAACTCTCTCAATCATCCTAGGGACCGCAACCTCTAGCCTGGAAACACGCACATCAGCAGAATGGGCTAGCTGCCCCATCCGTAGTAGCATAGCCTGGGTAAGTAGAGGTCGGGATGCAGTAGTGCTAGCAGCAGACCTAGGAGGTAGGGGAGAAACAGAAGAACTTGGACTCACAGACGGGGTAGAGCTAGAAATACCTGAAGTCCCAGTGGCCGGAGTAGGCAATACTGTCTCTACCGGAGATGTATCCACTGGAGCTGCCCTCTTTCTCTCAGCCTCAATCCGCCGGATGTCAGTAGAGGAGGTGGGAGTCACTTCCACATCCGTATTTTCATCTTATGGCATACGAGCCTATCTGCATAGCTTAGGGATCAACACCGAAAAAGAAAGAGATGTATGTCGCTGCCTAGATCTCATGGTCATCTCCTGTCTAATAATTTCACCTAAATTTATGCACTTTTTTGCAATGATGGATCCAAGATAGGCCCGCCTTTGTGTGGTAGAGGATAGACTCTTTCTGGGATGGCATGATTGTGTTACTAATAAAACTGAACCAATATCTCGCTGCCACATTGAGGTCTTTATTCTCTATTGGCACTCCGGCCTCAATCCACCTAGGAGTATTATTAGACAGGAGAGGGGCCATCCAACCTTTCATATCCTCCAATGTCATTTTCTTGATCATACTCTGGTAGTCATCTGCAAAGTTGCAAGTGCATTCCAAAATGGCATTTATACCATCACTATCACATTTTACCTTCAACCCTCTGACAACCACATAATCCACTAGTTTGAAGGAAGATGCCTTCCTCTTCCCCTATGGTACCAAAGCTCCATAGGTTGAGTAGAGCTCCCGGACTCAATTAGGAATGTAGGGACCCCGGGGTTTAGTAAAGAGCTGGAATATGTGGGACTTAAGGGTGCTCCATATCTCCATATATCTATCCACTACACCATCTGTGGACAACTTCTTCTCCTCAATGATAATCCTCAGTCCATCGACCTTTAGTTAGTTGAGACACCGGGGAGGAGGACCCTGTATAGGTGGTGCTGGTACCACAGTCTAATTAGAAGCCTGAGGAGGAGGAGGATTTTGAGGCACCCGGATCCTAGACGGATCTTAAATCCTCTTGGAGTGAATTTCTGCTCTCCGAGCAAGTAGAAGCTTGTCATCCTCAAGCTCAGAGATGGAAGCCTGAGAAACCTGGGGTTCTCCCTCGCTGTCTGATGTAGTAAGGTGAGTTGATACGCTTAAATTACACCTTTATTAAAGAAGTATAACGGTGGTCACCAAATAAAGAACCCAACTTATAGGTTGGGGTCGATTCCATGAGGAATATGGTTCAAACTTAAGCTTAACTCACTATTATATCCGTTTAGTCAAACTATTTCTGAAACAAGTAATTAAAGGGGGGGTTTCATGTAAGCAAATAACCGATTGTTGTTTAAGTAACAAGTGAGCAGGATTCAAACTTTAAGTTATCAATATGAGAGAGAAACTAGGGTATATGTGTTACCCATAAGCTCTTAACGCGGTAATTCTAATAATAGTAATCTTTCCTAGTGTTTTACATGCAAAGTTTGTAAGATAGGTATCCCTAGGTGAATGGTCCTCCAAATAAGGAATTTCGCTACGCACCTTGGTCCGGCTACAAGTGTATACTTTACTGACCCTTACCTTTACCTCAGATTAGACATCACATCAATGTATGGCTTAGTTTTCACTTTCGCACCAATTGACATTAGACTATTAGATAGCATCCACTAAATATTAGTTGTTGATTCTTTTCTCATTAACTACCTCCTTGGTCCTACAAGTAGCAACGAGGCGAGTTCTAACATTGGTCACCGTTAAAAAGACTTCTAAGGAAAAGACTTACAATCACATGCAGAAACACTTTTCAAGAATTACTTAATTGTTATTCATACGTTGTTAATTGCTCATGGTTCCCACAACCCTAGTTGTGGATTTAGCTACTCATGCTTGAAAGAACACAATTCATGTTTTGATAAGAAGAATTCATGAACTTACGATTAGAGTAGAAGAAACCCAAAATCTCCAATTGAATTTCAAAGTCAAAATCTTGTAAAATGAAATCCAGAAATCAAATTGCTAAAGTTGCAAATTAATTCCACAAAATACCAAGAACTAAAAGTAAACAATAATGTCTAACCCCCAAAAACGAGGTTTACATACCCTATTTATAGAAAAACATGTCCTAAACAAAACGGAAACAAAATAAGGAAATAAACTTCTGGAACGTGACATCAATCGACGACTCGACCTATGGACCGTGGATCGACCTACGATCCGTAGGTCCCTTTCTGTGGCTATACACTTAGGATTTTTCATCAGGTACCGAAACTTCAACTCTCTGAATTCATTTGACGGATGTGCAGGACGGTCCATGGGTCGACCTACGGTCTGTCAGTTGCTCGGTAGTTCCACAACTTGTCAGACTTCCCTGATGCTCTATCTACGCCTGCCCATCGACGTACCATCAAAGGACCTACGGTCCGTGGATCACATCCGTGGGTGGCTCCTTCTGCATAATTTCAGTTGTCATCTCAATCAACCGCGTCCAAGCCTATTTCCTGCAAACATAACACTCAAACATTATTTCTAATACAAAATGGCCCTAGACACACACAACTCTTAAGTATATGTATAAAAAAAATACCGTAAACTCACGGTATATCAACACCCTCAACTTAAACTTGTTGTTTGTCCTCAAGCGACACACTAACACTCTAAATGACACTTCTGTAGAAGCAAACATTCAAACTTAAGCAATCACATGGCAATCTATTCCCTCAAATCCCTCATTTAGTTCAAACCTTTTTATCTAGACTCAACAAGCTAACTCATGCGGATCAAGATATGACAAAGATCGACCAATAGACACCACAACATACACTTTCCATAATCACCAAGGTACCAACTTTACGACAATGTAAATAGTGCCCTCACTTCAAATGAAATCATTTTCACACAGTAGATATGAATTTTGAGTTTTAGGATTCATTCAACACTCATGCTCAGAAGTGACTTCAAGTACAGTTAGTGCCCAATACCATAGGCTTGTCCTTATTTTCACTGCATAGACTCTCCAAACTATTTGCTAGGATCACTATAGGACTTTCTTAGCTTGTAACGTAGTCTCAGGGTCAGGTAGGATATATTTGGGTACTTTTTAGTGACTTTCTGCCCTCCTTGACATTACATTGGCTTTTTACGTCTTTTCTCAAGCTATTTTTGATATCCTTTCATTTTATTTTCTTTCCCTTGACTCTTTTCAAAACAGATGTGACTTTTGACTTCATGGCTCTTATTTTTCAATTTTTTCTTTTTCTTTCACTTTATTTTTCTTTATTTCTTTCAGCACTTTTGTTTATCATCTTTTTGCTTCTTTTGCACAAAGTCACATCTTCTTCTATCTCTTCTTTTTCTCTCTTCAACACAAAACTCTTTTCATACTCTTTTTCTTCTGGTTTCCTCTTTCATAGCAACCCTCAACTTACATATTTTGCATTAGTTGAGGTGCACAATATCTAATCTCGGACCAGGGCCAAGATTAAGGTAACTTTTTTAATTAGCCACCCTTAACTTAGGCTTTTGGCCTAAGTCAAGGTGCACATGTCCAAGGAGGGACCGGGGCCAAAACAATTATTTTAGGGAAGGTGAGTTAGGTGAATTGAAACAAGTGGCCTACATTAGGCTCAAATATTTGGATCAAAGGGAACATTGATTTCATTTGGTTGGATCATTTTAGGCTTGGGTGGACTTATTTGAACAAGGTCCTATGATCATTTCCTAACTTCTAACCTAGATTATCTTAGCAGGACCAACGGGGCAAGTTCTAGATTGGCACATACTGTCTGAACATTCAACTTTTCTCACACGCTCTTAGCACATTGTTTCATTATTAGATTATCTGATTACCCAGTTAAAGTTTTAGCTTAAGTCATAAGGTCAAATCGGTTCTTTATCTTATCATATTAAGATCCAACACATTCAACTGATCAAGACTATAGATCTAGCACATTTCAACTGTTTTGGATGGGTATAAATTTCATGCTCATTTTTACATCATTCTTTTTATTCTTTGACTTACTTCTACATATACAATCCTAAACATGCCGGTTCAACATAAAAGTAAATAGTCCTTTGGGGGAATAGAACACAGGCAAGAAAACCCGAAAGAAGGATTGTGAGTTGGGCTACTCAGACTTCACCCTTACACTCAAAACCATTTACCCCACCCTTAACAAAATAAGGTGCAATTGCCCTCAATGCACAGAAAGCAAAAATATAAAGCATAGGGTGAAGGTAAAGCAAACTTGTGGTGCAAATGCGCCGAACAGCTCTCAAGAAGTGGGTGGGTCCAGTTTCCCGAAGACCGCTGGATCAACACTCGTTACGCCATTAGTAGCGCCTGCATCAATTATCCCAGCACTCTCAGTAGTGCTCACATTGCCAGATGGGCCAACAACTATCTCTCTGACCCGCTGTTGTCTCCGCTCCTCATCAACTATAGATGCCCTCCGAGCCTCCTCAGTCTGTTGGCGCTTCTTCTTCCTCAATCTCTCAGCCTCAGCATCATCAGAAGTACGAGCGGAGCGAGGGGGCTTCTCTGTGGCACAGGAAGAATCTGGTGGCGGTATAGCATCATCGAATAGGACAGTCATCACCACCTCATCATTTGATGTCGTAAGGGCAGACTCTAGATGAGTCTATGGGGGGATCTAGGAGTGCATCAATATTAGCATAAAGGCTAGCCAACTCCTTCTGGAAGGTGGTCACATCAACGGTTGGGGCTGGCCTCTCCAACACGCGCAACTCAAAGGCATCCAAGCAATTATGAATAACTTGTACCTTCTACTCCATCATCCGCTCCATCCTCACCTCAGACTCTGCTATGGACCGCTGCATCCATGGCTTTATATGCTGAAGCAAGGTGGCCATCTATGTCTACAAGTTTCAGACTCGAGCTAGAGGGATGGCGGTGGACCCTGAAGAGGGCGCGGCTCTTGATGAGCTAGGAACCTGACTGGCGGCCGATGATAGAGGAGCTTGGGCATCCATTGTAGTGGCTGGAAGGGCAGGGTCATCAACTTGCATCTGCTCCACATCTACTACAAGATCCTCTCCCAACAATGGCACCTCAACCTATGGGTCCCTGCGAGGTGCAGCTACATCGGCCTCATCTCGAATAAGACTGATATCCAGAGTCTTGGTTGCGTGAAGAAACCAGTCACAATGTCATAATGGTACGGACGCATCCATGAATAGCTGAAAGATGAGGCACGGGAAGGGCAAGGTGGTGGTGGCCTTAAAAGCCCTCTCATGGATCTCCACAATCAATATGCGGGAAAAGTCTATCTCAAACCCCACTACCATAGCTGCAACTATCACTGCTTGGTCCCATGTGACCATATTGTCTTCCTGGGTAGGGTTCACACGATTTCGTACCAGCAGCCAGAAGAATTTAGCAGCAAAACTCAGTGTCGCCTTCTTGATACCCAAGCTCGGAGTCTGGACCCACTCGATGTGCTCTCCATCCGTAGCACTATGTCGTGCCAGCCATCTCACAAGGGACTCCCTCTGAAATGCCCTGCTCTGAATGATGCCCATCTGATAATCAAACTCTGCTATATTGATGGGCAGAGTGTGGTCTGGGCCATAGATAAACCTGCAGAGGGTGGTCTCGAAGATGTCAACAGTAAGACCCTGTACTAGTATGGCCTCAAGTGGAGGCTGAGCTACGGGCTTGGCCCGCTTACTGATGGAGTTTCTCATGGTGGCCGCATAGGAAGCATAGAACTCCCGAACTATCTCCTCATTGTAGGACCCTGGGCTCTGCGCCATCCAATCACATTTGCGCCTCCAGAAAAGGTCGTGGATAACTGGAGCGGTGTGGAGGCTTCATGTGAGAACACGATGCTCCTCAGTGCCAAGTTGGGTCATCTTATCATACACATTCAACATGCAAGCATCAGTTTAAATCTGGTATTGGCCGATCACGCATCACCTGTTTGGCTCTGTAGCGACTGGTGCAGGCTCAGAATTGGGGGGCGCTAGGATGTAGCCCGTACTATCAGCCTTAGAAGAGGAGGGGGTGCTGCCACTAGAATCAGAGCCGGACTACGACTGATTTCACGTATCAGGACACTTCTTACAATTCTAACTACCAATGATCGTTAGTCAGTAATATAACCCAACTAAGTGAGTTGGGGTCAAATACCACAGGGAGTGGTACGTACTTAAGATTCAAGAGCTAAGTACAAATATGTTCATGGCAATCATTGGTAAAGACATTTACGAATAAAAGCATACTTCAAATTTAGGGGTGACACAAGTGCCAAATATGGGGGTTTTGGTTGTAATTATAAACTACGAGAGCAGCAAATAACACGAATAAAATAAGTAAAGAGATGGGTTCTTGGGATGTGATTGGATTATAGGCTAAGGTAGACAAATGGGTAATTGCAAATGATAGTAAATAAGTGAATAGGCTAGACTTTAGTGGGGATAAACTTTCCCTCGAATAATTTACCCCGAACCAATTTGGTTTCTCTCAAACACCAATAAGCAGCAATTAAGAACAATCTACGCTTTAGTCCATTCACTCTCTCGAGATGAATGTGTAGAAAAGAGTTTAGGATTCACTCTCTCAAGCTGAACCCATGATAACCCAATACCCACAGACTATCAAATCAGTAGTCTTGGTTTTAAAACCTCTCTCTCGAGCAAGCCAAAAACACGAAGGTAGAGTTGCATTTGAAACTACAACCCTTTAGATTAAGCCACAATTACTGAATGAAATCACTTTTAAACAGCATTTAGACTATCAAATAACAATACCCAGCAGCTAAATCAACCCATAATCACACCCCAAGAATTGGGGTTTTAGCTAGACATCATAAAAAGATAAAAATCGTTACCAAATTGTGTTTCCATCAACTAGGTAAGATTAATTTCATCTTTGCAAAGGTCAAGGTTGAAGAATATCAAAGACCCACTTCCAATTTCTCAAAAATGGAAATCTTCAAATCTTCAAAGCTAAGGAAAATATTGTCTCCAAACTCAAAGTTCTAAGCTACAAAATTTCAAAAAACTGATAATAATGAAAACTTGATACTAAACTAAGAATTTTAAAATGTATTTATAGTCACCAAAAATATGCTGCGAAGGACCATTCGGCGCACTAAGTTTGGATCGCCGATCCACTCAACAATCTGTCCTTTGGTCGATTTCATTGCCTTTTGCTTTGGCCTTCAACATCTTCAAGTTCTGTAACTTTAGGTGATCTAGCACTGCATCACGGAACCGTTCGGTGACTCGCCGAATGCTCCTTTCTATCGCCAACTTGATTTTCTCCTTTAGGGCTTGGCACACTAGAACATTAAGCGAGATCATAGCCATTCAGCGACTCGCTTAATGGGTTAGGCAATCAGCAGTCCTTTTCTTCGTTCTTTTAGCTGCCTTGTTCCTTTTTGCTCATTAGTGTCCACGCTTTGTTCCTCAATCCAAATAAATGAAAATAAAGGATTTACATGAGTTATTGGCACAAAATATGCATTTGAGGACACTGAATCTATTAAAATAAAGCCCTAAATGAGTCCAAATCGTGGACTCATCAACACCCCCAACTAAAACTTTTGTTTGTCCTCAAGTAAAACTCAAGTTCAGCAGTTCAAAAAGGATGTCTCAAATAGTGCTACACAAGATTCAATCATGAATGAACACAAAAACACTCAACGTACTCATGCAAGGATCAATTGTGCACTCAAAGATTCAAGTTGTGACTCACTATTATCAAAGATTCTCAAGTTCTCAATACTTGCTTCAAATGCAAGTTCAAGCTCAACAAAGGTACTCAAATGCCCTCACACAAAAAATGATTCCATATTCACACACAATGGTTCAACAATTTAAAGCTCTGGAATCAAAGGCAACACTCACACTCACAAAGATGAACACAATGCATGATTTCACCCATAGGTTTGCCCGTATTTTCCAATCAACACTTGTTTCAGCTCACTCAATAACAAAATGGTCTTTTCAAGGCTTGTAACAGGGTTGAATGTAAAGGTATGATCATTTAGGCTCAGTGGCAGCTATCCTCATGAAATGTGGTGTGAACAACACTTTCTTTCCTTATGTTCATCATTCTCATTTATGCTCAAAAGTCACCCCATTATTCACTTTCAAGGACTGTTGGACACCCCATTTCTTTTTGGAATTTCACAACTTTATTCCACAACTTTTTCATTACTCTCCTTTTTTTTTATGGATGGGTTCCATCTTTCTCAAAACCATGGGTCAAAGGGCACTTCTTTGCACTTCTTGATTTACCTTCTCTTTTCACCACACCCCCAACTTAGGTTTTTGTCCTGAGTTGGCTATTCACACAAACCACAAATCATGAGGATTATGGATAATGGGTAAAGAAAGGTCACAAGGCCTTTTTTCATTCTATCGTGCCTATCTATGTGGCTCCCGACTCTAGTACTATCATTTGATACTCGATCTGGCTAGACGCCCTTCCCTATGGAGGTTCTGTGTAGGATTTCAATCTGAGATTATATTAAAACAAATAAGAGTGCATTGAGTATGAGTCCCATATTGACTTCATGAGATGAATTGATGAACATGCTTTTGATATGCTTTTTGAGAGTAAGTTGCATTTAAGCTCCATGAGAATTTGTTGAGCATGCTTTTAGCTTGGAGAAGGTAATTCCTCCTAAGAACATGAGAAACATTGAAATTTCATGCATAATGGGTAGTTAGATGTAATTCCTACTTCCTTGTGATGCATTGAGTATGTTTGAGTTGGAGTTGATGTTTCCTCCTTGTTTATGTGCATTGGATGATGTTGCATGCATGATGGGAGGCTAGTGATCCCGGGCTCGATCTGGTTTAGTAACAAGCTTTCCTTACTTAAGAAAAGACCTAGAGGAGAGTCTTTACTTCCGTAAGGTGTCTAAAACGTCATTCGAGGATGAATGTCCCCAAGGGGGAGATATTGTAACACCCCGTAGTCTAGTAGACTAACTAGGGCCAAAGACAAGGGGCAAGGGCCAAGAACAAGAGGGCAAGAGCCAAGGGAAAGGGACCAAGGCTGCCCAACTTTCCTAAGGCACTACCCACCTTCCCACAATAGCCTTCACGGCTCGTGGTGGCCACCACGGATCGTGGTGCCACCCATGGTGGTGAGGTAGTAGCCTCCTCCAGGCTGCCCAAATTGACCTCCTCCACATGAGCCACTCCACGGTGCGTGAAGGCCTTGACGGGTCGTGGGACCTCGTGAGGTTGATTTAGTTTTTAGTGGTTAAGGAGAAGGTTGCCTATCTACTAGATCATGACCACGAGAGGCACCACGGCTCGTGGAGCCTTACACGAAGGGTTTTTCATTAGACTTAGAGTTTAGGGTCAACTTCAAACGATCATATCATGTAGCTCATAACGAATTAGGTGGGCCATCACCTATCAAATATGATTCCTCGTTCCAACGCCATCGAGTTTTCCCAATTCCCATCTCAGAGTAAAATATTATACCCAAAATAGTGAAGCACTGTCAGGCTAAAATTCTTCACGGCCCGTTTGACGGGCCGTGGTGATGATGATGACCCGGGACTTTTTGGGTCTTTTCCCAATTGTTTTAACTCAAAGTTATGTCGTTTTGCCCAAGCCTAGGAATCTTATATAAGTCATTTTAACCCCAAAACTCACCCATTCAAGTCATTATTTCCAAAACCCAAAAGATTTCCCCAAAATTCTCCCTCTCAAATATTTCTAAGAGGAAGAAGTTCTTGAGGTATGATAGCTTTCATCCCCCATTGTTAGGGTTTGATTCAAAAGTCATGGGTTCCTTTCAAACTTGATTCTAATGGTTGAGTTATGTTACTATAAGCATGAATTGATTACTTCCTATGGTTTTTATGATGTATCCCCAAGAACCCATGTAATTCCCCTATTTCTCAATTGTGATCTTATTATGTGAGTCTTTGTTGATGAAAGAAGAATTTTATGAATTTATGAATGAAGTTATAGAATCACATGAATTATAATGAAATCTATGTCTAATGCTAGAATTCTAGATGTGATGATTGAAAGTAGGTTTTGAACCTTGAAAGGGCTAACTATGAGATTATGCATGTTTTTATGAAATCTAAGTAAATATTTTAAGGATGCATTGAGAGTAGAGTGCTAATGATTATGATAATGTTGTTGTGTTGATTGAAATAGCATTCTCATGAACACATAATGAACATGATGTGAAAGGTTTTCTCACATAATGAAGATTCTAGGATTGAAAGGCTTTCTCACCTAATTGAATCTATAATGTACATGTAGACATGGACGGTGAGAGGTTTTTCTCATGCATGATCTAATGAGCTATCCTAATGAACTAACTTGGATTGGTTGTCAAGGACATCCTTCCATGAGACATGAGTTAAGTAGTACTGCGTGGGATTTATGCTTAGTACTGAGTGGATAATGAAATAAGATGGAAGTCTTTTACGTCAGTTGAGTCCGGGCTTCCATGTATGTCTCATGAGATAGAGACCTTCTACGTTAGTTGAGTCTGGGTTTCTATTATAAATCTCTGTATCCCATAAACTATGTCACCCCCGTAGGATATTTAGCTAGTGGATCCACCTAAGTTAACTAACGATGGTCCTACCTTAGGCAAGTAAGACAACCCTTTTCGGTGTGGGTAACATCGGGTGATCATGTTATAGCTCACATGGTCTCATGTCGGTTAAGGCTATTTCCCACAACAAGAACATGAATAATGAACTAAGGTTACTATATGAAGTATGGTATATGAGTTCAAAGACTTTAAAGATGATGCTAGCTTGCATTGAACATGATGATTATGACTTATGTTTTCCAACTATCTCTATGATGATGTTTAAACTTGGTAAATTGCATGCTTTGAAATAACATGTACCTTTAGCATTTTTTTTTAAATGTTTTTATGCATAGTTATCATACTTAGTGCATTTTTATACTACGCATACTTTTTCCTACATTTTCACCAAATGTAGGGTCCAGCAGTTAGGGTCAGTTTCGTGGCTAAGTGTTGATCTTGAGGTTCCAAGTTTTGGTGAGTCCTCATGCTTCGAGGACGGAGTTATTGTTTTAGTTTCCGTTTCTTGTATTTCCTTTTTGGACATGATGTATGGGCTAGGCCCAGTTTCATTCGGTACTGTAATAGATGGCTATAATGAGACAAGTGTCTAGGTTTCCGTTTTCTTTTATGAAAAACTTTTTGAGACTTGAAAATTATTTTACTCTTATTTTTCTATTTCATATGTTATGAGGACTAAGTGGCTTGTATGAAGTCCTTCGAGTTCCATACGCCTTGTTACATTATAGGGTACCGCTGGGTCGTGACAGTTTTGACCAATATCGATGACTTGAATAGAGCTTCTGATCAATAATATGTTGTATTAGTCCAATGAGGAAATTTTATTTCATAAGTGTTATGTGAACTCTTAGCATCTCATTGTGACTAGCCAATTTGTCGAGGTGAGTTTTTGCAATGAACATTGCACGCGAGCTTAACTTGTAGAGTCATGATCGATGATTGTATTGAATGCCTTGTGTGGTGAGGTTTACTTGAAATATGTGCAGGGTGATATCTATAACTTGCCCCGTTGGTCCAATTGACTACTTTTGGTGAATGATGGAAATGATCTTAGGCATAAATCTTTGAGAGTGAACCAAATTTCTATACCTTTTGTTTGACCACCTTGTGAGTGTGTGAACCTAGACTTGCCCCATTTGAGCCTAACCTTTTCTTCGGATTAAACATGAACACAAATGGCCCTATCCTCCCAACCTAAAATCTTCATGAAGTATTGGTTGCCTACTACAGAAGGTTTGTTGAGGGGTTCTCCTCAATTTCCTCTCCATTGATAGCATTGCTTCAGAAAGAAGGCCAAGTTCATATGATCCAAAGCATGTGAGAAGCATTTTCAGGAATTGAAGGATAGACTAACTTCCGCTCTAGTGTTGACTTTGCCGGAAGGGACCGATGGTTTTGTTGTTTATTGTGATGCCTCGAGAATTGGGTTAGGATGTGTACTTATGCAAAATGGAAAAGTCATTGCTTATGCTTCAATGCAACTTAAGGGCCATGAGAAGAATTATCCTACACATGGTCTTGAACTAGCAGCGGCTTTTTTTGAAGGAAATGGTAAGGTTGCATTGAGTGCCCTTGACCACTATCTTTGATCAAGGTACCTAATTCACTTCGTTGTTTTGGAAGTCTTTCCAAAAGGGTCTTGGTACTCGTGTTAAGCTTAGCATGACTTTTCACCCACAAACCGATGGACAAGCGGAGCGTACTATCAAAACTTTTGAGATATAATGAGAGCTTGTGTCATTGATTTTAAGGGCAATCGGGATAATCGCTTGCCTTTGATTGAGTTTACCTATAATAATAGCTATCACTCCAGTATTAGCATGGCTCCATTTGAGGCTCTATATTGTAGAAGGTGTAGATCTCCTAAAGGTTGGTTTGAGGTGGGTGAAGTTGCCTTTTAGGACCGAGTTAGTTCATGAGACTACAGAGAAAGACTGACTTATTAGAGGAAGGTTAAGAACAACCCAAAGTCAACAAAAGTCTTATGCCGATGTTAGAAGAAGAGATCTTGAGTTTGATGTTAATAATTGGGTCTATTTGAAAATTTCACCCCTGAAGGGTGTAATGAGGTTTGGTAAGAAATGGAAGCTTAGTCCCCGTTTTGTAGGCCCATATCACATTTTGAGGCGTATTGGGAAGGTTGCTTATGAGCTTGAGTTGATTTGGCATTGTGCATCCTGTTTTCCATGTCTCCTTGTTGAAAAAGTGTGCTGGAGATTCGACGTCCATAGTTCCCTTAGAAGGTTTGGGAGTTGATGAGAATCTTTCTTATGAGGAAGTTTCGGTAGAGATTTTAGACTAGCAAGTTAAAAAGTTGAGAAACAAAGAAGTTTCTTCCGTAAAAGTTCTTTGGAGGAATCAGTTAGTTAAGGGTGCACTTGGGAGGCAAAGGCCGATATGATATTCCGATATCCTCATCTTTTTCCTTCTACCCCTACTCTAGCTTGAGGTAATGAGTACCTCATGGTTTTCTCCTTTTTTTGATGTCATGTTTCTTAGATATTCCTATGATTCTTCATTTTATGCATGTTCATGAAAAACTTGAGTTTTGAAAGAAAATGAGTTTACATGATTGCTTTTCCTCATATTGATGTTCATTGAGTATGAGTTGCATATAGACTTCATGAGATGATATGTTGAACATGTTTTAGCTTGGAGTTGATGTTTCCTCCTCGGATATGTGCATTTATGTGATTTCATGCATGATGGGATGATAGGATAGAATTCCTGTCTCCATTTGACGTCTAGAATCCCATTCGAGAACGAATGTTCCCAAGGGGGAGATAATGTAACACCTCAGAATATAGTAGGCTAAGTAAGGGACAAAGTGAGAGGTCATGATCCAAGGACTGAGCTTGGGCATCCTTCACAAAGGCCTAGACGAGCAGTGAAGGGCACCACGAGGTGTGGTGTGGATCGTGAAGGCTCACAATGTTGAGCCAAATAGGGCTCCCCTCCTACGAGCACCTAGACGGCTCATGGTGGGCACCACGTGGCATAGTGATGCTCGTGAGGGGGATCCAGTAGCCACCTTAGGACTGACCCTCCACACGAGCCACTAGACGGCTTGTGAAGTGGGTCGTGAGGTAAATAGGATTTTTGGGCACATTTTCAATCCACTAGTCAAGGAGCACGGTTGCCACCACAGCTCGTGTAGCCTGCCGTGTGGGACTTTGTCAGTTGTAAGTTCAGGGACTTTTGGGTCTTTTCCAGATTTCTTTAAAACGAATACTATGTAATTTTCCCCATGCCTAGGACCCCTATATAAGTTATTTTAACCCCAAAACTTACCCATTCAAGTCATTATCAAAAATTTACCAAAGAAGATCAAGTTCTTCTCCTCCAAAATATATCTCTCTCTAGAAGTTTGCAGAAGAAGATTCAAGCTAGCGTTCAAGGTCAAGCCTCCATTCTTCAATTGCTTTTAGGCTTTGATAGCAAGGTATGATAGCTTTTCATCCATGGAATCCTTGCATCCATGGAGTCCCCAAGTTCTCCAAATAGAAAAGTAGAAATTCCCCAATTTGAGTTAGGATTTTCTTCCAAGTTGTGGGTTCTTATGAATGTTAATTCAATTTATTAAATTATGATTGATTATGCATGAATTGTGAGGATTCTATACTTTTATGATTAAATTCCATGCACCCGGCTTACCACATGTTTCTAATATGAAATTGATTTTAAATGGGTTTTACTCTATAAAAGGAGAATTTAAAGATTTATGTGTATTCTTATAGGATAAATAAGATACGATAAGAATTACTTTGAGATTTAAGCATATGTGATGATTTGTGATAAGAATTTCTTTGAGAGTGAAGCATATGTTATTAATTGTTGATTATTGATTTGATTGTTGTAGAAGGGATTTTCCCACATGATTTCTTATGTATGAATGTGAAAGGTTTTCTCACATTGAATTATTCTAGGTTGAAAGGACTTTTCACCTAAAAAGAATATAAGCTAAGGACTATGAAAATGATGAGGCTATAGGCGATTACCCATGACCTCTAATCAAAAGACAAGAGGTAATTACCCAAGTCACATGATGTATGGACAAGAGGTGATTACCATTTATCCTAAGCAAGAGGACTAAGAGGCGATTACCCATGATCCCAAGTGAAAAAGGCCAAGAGGCAATTACCCATGATTCTTTATGAGAAGGCAATAGGTGATTTCCCATGTCCTTAAAAATATAATCCATGTTATGTTATGATAGGTAATGAGCTTGGATTATTGCTTGAGTTTGCCTTCCATGATGAGTAAGACTAGAGGCGGTTACCCATGTCTTAACTAAGGATGAATTGAGGTTACTTGAAGAAGTACTCCTTACATGCTAAGATGATCTATTATGTGTGTTGATTATGCTTCATGACTTATTTTGTCTAATTCTTATGCTATGTTTATGCAAGCTATCATATTTAGTACATTATTGTACTAACGCATACTCTTGCCTACATTTCTTATCCAAATATAGGGTCCAGCATTCCCGATTCTCACCTCTGTGGTTAGGACCCATAATAGAAGAAGAGTTGAAGATTGGTGAGTCCTCATTCATCTGAGGATTTGTCCACTACTTTCCTTATGTTCTTTTCAATTGAGTTTTGAACATTTATGTACGGGCTACGTCCCGAGATTCTATTATATTAGATTGTTTTTTAAACAAGTGTTTTAGACTTCCGCTTTGCAAATTTAAAATTTTTGGTTATGTTGAAATAATGTTTTAAATCTTTTCATTTCTATTATCTTGACTATGAAAGCTAAGTGGCATGTATAAGTCCTCTCGGGGTCTTGTACGCCATGTTACATCTAGGGGGTACCCCTGGGTCGTGACAAGTGAGTATTGTAAGCTTGAACTCTATTTGATGATGGCTAGTCATAGTTTGAAATTTTTAGTGCACAATTGAACATTGCATGTGCACATTGAACCTCATGTGCATGCATGTTGAGTCTCAAGTATCACTATTTGTATACATCCATGTTGGCCTGATTGATCTTGTGTTTTACTTGAGGGCAGGCAAAAGTTTAAGTTGGGGTGTTGATGAGTCGGGGATTTTGACTCATTTAGGGCTTATAATTCAAGGATTTAGTGTCCTCAATGCCTATTTTATGCTCATAACAGATGTTAATATGTTGATATGCAGCATTGAAGTCTTAAGAGTGAGGCAAGGACATTATAATGCAAAAATGAGCAAAAATGTTGGAAAAGTTGAAGAATAGCAAAGTTGGAGCTCGCCAAAGCCACTTGGCGAATCGCCGAATAGGCTTCCAACTCGCCTAAAATTCCAGCAAAATATCCCATGGAAAAAGCCAACTTGGCGAGTAAATGGGAAATTCGGTGACTCGCAAATGGATCGGCGATAGTGATCAAGCTCGCCAAAAGTTCCAGAACAATTTGACCAAACTAAAATGCGAGAAGAAGAGCAACTCGGCGGATCGCAGAACTGGTCGGCGATCACGACTTACTTCGTCGAGTTGACTCTGTGCTTAAATTTTGGGAACATATAAATGCAATTTTTGAAAGAAGAAAAGGAGTTCCCACACTGTTTACTTCTGGGTTTTTGAGAGTTTTTACATTCTAGAACATTGTCTTTACATTTTTAGTAGAGTTGGATTTAGATTCGGAGATTGTAGATTTTAGCTTCGATTTTGACATTTGGGGATTGTAGATCGTTAGCAAATTAGATGAAAACTTTGTTGGTAACGATTTCTTACTTTTCACTATGCTTAGCTAAATCCCTTAACTTAGGAGTGTGATTATGTAGTTGAATACGTTAATTAGCTAATGGGTGTTGTTAGTCGCTAATATTAATGTTGTTTTGAAGTGGGTTCAATTAATTATTCATGTTTTCATTGTGGAATTGTAGTTGCAAATGCAATTCTAGCTTAGTTCTCTATGCTTTCTTGAGAAAGAGGTAATAGAATAGAATGATTGATCGATAGTTGTATTGATTGCGTCATTAAAATCTAGCTTGAGAAAGTGGGTTTGATTGTGTCCTTACAAATCTAGCTTGAAAGAGTGGATTAATTAAGGAATTGGCTTGTTTGGGTGTGTTATGCTTGATGAGGTTCGAAAGAACTCACTTGAAGCGCAATAGTTGATTAAGAAATGGCTATTGTATTCAAAAACCTACACTACCCATTGAGATTCAACAACTTTAAGCAACTAGTAATCGCTCATTACGCGAAATTAGCATTCGACTTATCACACTCCTAAGGTCCAATCTCAACTTGTTTATTTCCCGTGTTAAGTAATCTTTGTCTTGAATTGGTTACCAAACTCCCCCATTTGATATTAATCGTTGAAACTTTCTGATTTGTTTTAATATTGCAAAACCTTTACTTCTACAAATGATTAGGACACATTTTTACTTCGTAATTGAATTCTTTACCGTATCACTCCATGTGGGTTCGACCCCAACTCTTAGTTGGGTTTATACTTGTGAGCGACCGCCTACACTTAGAATTGTATAAAATGTAGTTGAGCGTTATCAACTAGCATCTAAGTCAATTATTCTAGATAGAACTACGAGGTTGGTTAAGGGATGGGCATAACGGCTCATTGAAAGTGAAGTCATGTTTAGAAGGAAAAATGACTAAGAGACATTTCCTCTTAAAAAGAAAACAGAGATAGTGATAAGTTAGAATTAATCTATTCTAATTTGTGTGGTAATGAACATAGGGGCAAGAGGTGATTTTGAGTATTCTGAAATATATAAAGTCACTACATTCTGATTGTAGTGACATAAACCTCTCCGCAGAGCTCATGAATCACTTATCTAATAGAATTATTCTATTTCAATTGCCTACACCAAACACTATATCATAGATTGGTGTAAAAGAAAAAGAAATAGACTTTTATGAAGATGATAAGATTAATGATTGACTTATTCGTAGTTGTTTTGGGATATGTTCTGAGAACTACATATGACATTCTGAATTTAATTCCTTTCTTATCAGTACTTTGGATAACTATAGAACTAGTGTGGATTTGATGTAAGTCTAATATGTGACATGTTCAGATATAGGATTGTCCAGCACATGTGCTGAGTGGGAGAACAAATAAATTGGAATTAAGAATGGAATATGTGTGTGTTAGTTGGATATCCAAAATGAATGAAAGAAGATTTTTTTTACGGTCCTAAAGAAAATAAGACAATTATTAACACAACTGTCAGATTTCTAGAAAAGGATCATTTAGTAAACCATGTTCCTAGAAGTAAACTAGTTTTACAGGATCTAAACAAAGAAATAACAAATTAGTCAATCGTAAAGTGAGACGCTCAAGAACATCTAATTGGTATGTCAGAATTGACATTCCATTGCATTTAAGTAGTAGGAGAAATGTTGCTAGACATAAGAAAATTACTACCTCAACTAGTAGGAGTGATGTTGAGCATATTTAAGACAACTACATGAAGAAGTTGTTAATATTTCAATACAAAAAGGTTTTGAAGAAAATGTTAAAACTCAAAAATATGAAAGTGTGATTATAATAGTAATACATAGTCGTAGTGGGAGAATGATAACGAAGATTGTTTTGTTTTGTATGCTTGAGAGAACTTTCATGATAGGACTCCTGAAAAGAAGTACACTCTTGAAAGGTTTCATGATAAGGTCCCTCTAGATCTAGTACAAAATCATTTTTTTACGACAAAGCACTACTAGACGAAATTGCATGAGAAATCAACTTGGTAAATTTCTTTTGATAAGAAATAATGGAATGCCTGTGAAAGTTGTAAATGCATAGTTAAAAGTCTAAGTGGGAGATTGTTAGGGTATATACGATTAATCATGTGTTTAGATATAGTACATTATAACAATTGTGATGGTTAAAAGTCTAAGTGGGATATTGTTGGGATATATACTATTAACTATATGTTTAGATATAACATTTATTAGAGAATAATTATTTATTTAGTTATAATAAAAGATTAATAGATCATATACTCGTTTATGGTGTCTATTTACTTATATAGTAGGTGATTTAGTCTATAGAGTTTAAGATTATACACAGAGATTAAATCATCGGTTCTTATAAGTATAAAGTTTTTTGTTCAAAATCTAAGATGAAAATTGGGCATGTCATCGGTACAATTATAGCACAAGATTATATATAATTTATCTTGATTGTGGAAACGGTACAGTTCCAACTTCTTGTGATAGTGCATTTTGTATGTATTGAACGGGACCAAGTAGAGATAGTTGTTTTAGACTGACAAAAGCATATTTTCTAAACTGTTAAATGTACTTATATTCTTAATCCTGATATAACTATTATGATTTGTATATATTAATTATCATTTTGATTTATTAAAAGGTGAGATTTTGAGATGGGTCAATATATCTGGTAGATTAGATGATAATAATATACATTAATTGGTGAAATAATAAGTTAGTTGATGAAATTCATGTCTCGTTATAGAGATTGATGATATGCCTTTTGAGAACCTTATAAGCTTTTATTGTGTCAAACCTTGCAAGTGGATTTATGAATCCGACACATGAAATAAGTTAAGCAGTGCTCTAAAGAAAATTAATCATTGAATTAAATTCATCAGTAATATTAGTATATGTATCTTAACATGGGGAGCTACATAAGTGTTTAATGGGAAATTGTGAAATATAAATAGAGGAGTGCAATTACGAATTTGTAGTGGAATGATTTGTAATTTATTATGGTAATAGTAATTCAAATTAATTATTTGAAATTATTTACATAATAGGAAGCCTCAATAATTAATTATGTGGTCCCCACAGTGCCCATAATTAACTAGAACTCAAAATCCTAATTTTAGGAAACAGGAAAAGGAACGTGACTTTCTTGGTTCTGAAAGTAACGTGTATTTTTCTTCTCCTTATTTGAGTCGGAAGAAATTTCTATAAGTAGGATTTCTTCTTGCCTCGAAAAGACATAAGTTTTTTGTTTGATACTTATCCACCTAATTATCTAGAGAGTTCATACGTGAACTTGGGATCACTGTAGAAGACCGTGGAATTGCAGTCTTGCTTGTGGATTGGCGTGAAGATAGAAAACTGTGGAACTTCTGTCTAACTTGTTAATTCACTTGAAGATATCTGTTCACGCTTCAAGAGGAAATTCTTGAATTAAATTTCAGCAAGTTTATGTGTTCTAGTATAATTGTATATGTTATAGCATAATCGTATTGGTTATCTATTATTCATGTAAGTTGTGTAATTCTGGTATGCTTCCGCTATGCATATAGTTTTCCAACTGCACAAACAGTGGCAGTCTCATTGCAGATAGAGGGTACTTGATGGAGATAATAGACAATTAAGCATGAGTCTTTCATAGTCGTAGTGAGCTGGTCATGTAGACAAGGAATTCATGTTTGGGACTTGTTGACATAATCCAAGTGTAGAAATCCCAAGCAAGTTTAGCAGTGAAGGCAACAAATATAGTTGAAGCAATCCTTGGATCGACAAGAGCCATTATGGCATTTTGGATCAATTGATTCGACCAGAACCAACTGTTGTATTCTTGGATTCCCACATCTTACAATTTTGTGTGATAGTTGATTAACGAGCAGGAGAAGAGCCGTTAAGATGGCCGAACATATTGTGCCCACACATAATCATGGAAATCTGGGCTTTTCAAGTAGAAAAGTTAGAGCTGCCAAAAATCTTTATCAATAACTGCAACACTGGATTAAATTGAACATCAATGTTAAAGTTGCCATCATTGGAGTCCGCATTTCATACATTCTCAGGGATGTTAAGAGTAAGTTTGTGGTGGTAGTCGGAGGATGGGAATATTTTTTGGGGTGAATTAAGATGTGAGCTATGAAACCATATAAGTAATTGGGCAAAATGAAGCAAAAAAATGTTTGTATTAATCGATGAATAACCTATATATATATATATATATATATATTCGGGAAGGAAAATGTTAATAATTATTAATATTAACATAATAAATTTGGTCCAAAAAAATATCAAGCTGCACAACAACGACAATGTTAGGAAATGGGATATGATCTTGATCTCTTTGCAATGATGAAAAATAAGCAACTCAAACAAATAGCTTCATATTTACTGGTTGTCTGACTCATTGAAGAAGGAAAAACTTTGGAAACATGATAAACGTGTAATTTATAATACATTGACTTGAGCAATGTGCTTGTGAGGTTGATCTTCTTGGACGAGTTGAGTTGGCTAACTGCTGGATGCGTATGAATATATAAATGAAATGAACCTTATGTGAATGTTTGATGAAATTTATCAGGTGCTTGCAGAATTTATGGTAGTCTTCAGATGAAAAATATATATTACTGATCAATTGTTCTATCTAAAACCCGAAAGGTGGCCATTCTACATGCTCATGAAAAAGCATACATGCTTTTGTTAAAGATGCATCTTAATATAAGGAACTGTACAAACAAGTTTCTTGAACTCTAGGCTACTGTCACTGTACAGAGTATGATTTCTGTGGTAGTTATGGATGACATTAACTTCCTTCCATAACAGTAAAAGCTAGATAGCATTGTGGAACATAACAAGATTCCATATTGAAAGAATAAAGGCTGAATCAAATATTATGTATGAGGTCGTAATTAAAGATCAATAAATAGTATTGGAACATGTGATAATAGCTTGAAAATGTCACTTTCAACTTCATAATCAGCCACGGATATAATGTATGTATGTTCAAGCCTTCAAGGATGGTCAATTGAACACCCATTGCTTAAAACTTATATTGTATATATAAGTCAAATATTAAGTCTTGAACGCCTTTAGCAGAATCCAGCTTCATGTAGGTGAATTGCAGCCTACAATCTGAACTATAGAAGGGGTTTTGGGGTAGCTCTCCTTTCGAGATGATGGCCTTCTTCGAGAGTATTGTTTTGATTTTATGAAGATTACTAATTTTTCTCATTTATAAAGATGTCAATCTCTCCTTTTTTTTGTTTTGACTAGAGTAATAGAAAGAATGTCGAACAAGACGTGATGGATATTTTCCTTGTTCATCAGACATACTTTCATTGGAAACTTAGTAATGAATTCTTCCTCTCTTATTTTATGTCTCATAAGGAATACATCAAACATTTGTTTAATCATAGTTGAAGTTTTCATTACTTCATATATGCGAAAAAAATTGGCATGTTGGGAGCTAATAAGATGTGCTCCAAAAATATCAGCCAAAAAATAGAAAAAATTGACTTGCATTAAATGTGTTTCATGCTCTGAGGAAAAGTAAGTGAGGTTGCTCGTCAGCGAGTTTATGATTTTTCACTTCTACCACCTGGTAAAAGATGGAATTTTCATTTACGAGAAAACCAGATTGACTTAAGTTACAACAGAAATTTATTTTTTACCTGAAAGCCAACCTTTTGATAAAGCTTTTGTGCAGGTCCGTTGTTTGTATGTACATGCACGAACACCTTTTCTGCACCTATCACACAAACAACAGATTTAGTCTTTTGGTGATTGATTCTACAACTGTTGCATCCTAATTGCTTACCATACTCTTTGGCCAATCTAATAGCAAAATGCAACATGTTTCTTGCAACACCTTGCCTTCGACAAGATTTGGAAACACATAAATTTGCAATATAACCATATCTATTGGAGGATCTTCTCTCAATGTTGCTCAAATCAGGGGCATTCACCATTCCCTGTGGAATTGAAGACATTTCAAATCATTGCAGGAAATTATTACTTATTTGTCAGATTAATGTACACCAAAATACCCCAGGAAAAGCCTCTCCATGTGACAAGTGCCCGATGATCAAATCTAGTGTCCCAACGACACTCTTAAGTAATGTATGTCTGATAATTTTATCTTCTGCCCGCACCTGTTGATGTCAACAGTACATATCAGATATGATGATTTTTTTTCTTAATGAACTAAAACAAGTTTGAAGCTAATTGTAATATTAAGTGAAGGTAAATTTCTGTTTACAGATTTATACCGCAACAATGCAGGTGCATCTCTGCCCAATTTGTGCTTTGCATCTTCTTTTCAAAGCATTAAACTCCTGCATAGTGGAACTATGAGATATTATGCACTGCGCCTACGCTTTTCATGTAAATTAACCAGTTGAGTACCTGCTCTGCATATTTCCTTTTATAGTTATTGATGTATCTGCATTATCAAAGAAAATGGTTAAGGAAAACGAGTAACCATCCAATCCGACCCATTAGATATGGGTCGGATAATTATTTGATTCATTTATATGCATACTTTTCAAGTGAAGAAATGAGAAAACAGGGTACATACCGATCATTTTGGCGATCTTCCCAGTGAGATTCAGCTCGCAGCCATGCTGCTGTCTGTCAATTATCGAAGCTAAACATACAGAAAACACAACCTATTGGATTTTAAATTATGAAGAATGATACTAACCCAATATTCTTCATCAAGCGCTGCTTCATGTGCCATGAACTGACCAAACTGAAGTCGATTTTCCTGATCCAACACTTGTTCATCCAATCGATCAAAATGGAGATTCGATGTGTATGTTGATTCAGTCTCAGATTGTGGAATGGGATATCGCAATTCTCTAAATACTTGTTTCTTCCTCGTGCTGGAGGAATTGGGATTCAGTGACCTGCAATGAAGTAATAATACACATGTTGATCTTTACTATATATATATACCTAATAATAGATGAGCTTACTGACATTATCCAGGAAGCAGAAATACTCTCATGTCTTGCCATTTTAGAGAAATAATCTGTGAAGTAACCACTAGCCATTGTTGACATTCTCTTCTAAAGTTAGGATCTTTCTTGATTCTTGAGCACCAAACAGAGAGCACAACTCTATAAAAGTAATTATGGACAATTTCCTTTTAGGTCTTATTTTATTTTCCTCTTTTTGTCTCACTTTCTACCTTCAACTTCTCATATTAGAGTTGCATAAAAGTATATTTAATCACAAGTGTGGATAAAGAAGGAGAGAGAGTACATTATCAATTAGCACACTTGTATTAGTTGATTGATTTTTACTTTGTTATTTGCAAATTAAAAGGGTGGTTTCATAGGCGTATAAGAATAGTGGTGAATATGATGTATTAGTATTGTTGATATTAGACGTGTTTGTATTAGTTATGCTGAGATTATTTTCTTTTGTGATGCTTAGTTTGGTATATTAACAATAGCATAAATTGTACAATTTCTAAAAAAAAATAAAAAAAATAAAGTTAATACATATATTATTATTTTTTAATGCACTCTACCAAACTTTCCTAAATGCCTCAACTAAGAGGTTTTGTCAGTGTGCTAGTAAATTTTGGATTATCCTTGTGCAATTTTTTTATTTTTGGTTTCTTTGGATTGTCCTTATGCAAAAAAAATATATATATTTCTCACCCACCGTTTAGTATTTATATTAGACTTGGACTAAATTTGAATTTGAGCACAGAAAAGTCCCACTTGAGAGATAAACCGTTCCCTAACAATAACAATTTCATACCTAAGGATACTCAAACTCAAAACATCTGATTAAAGATAAAATGCGTACTTATCAATTCACCATAACCTCCTTATGCAAATTTGAGCTGTGGAGCACATGGGTTTGGAAAGGAAGCCGTTAGAGGCTAAAATAATTAGGTGAAGGTATGTATATCATTGTCGTCCATATGTGGATCTATAGCAGCCACCCAATTGCTTCCTTGTCCTCCTCACGTTACATTTAAATATCTTAATACAAAATTGGGATCACAGATTTTAGGTTACCTTTTTCTTTTTTTTCTTTTTTTTTGTTTCCCAATCGGTGTCCGGAGATCACATTAGAGCTCCGACTAACTTCGGATCGCGCTCTGGATGGCCCATTCAAGGGTGGCGCTCCCAACAAAATTTTCTCCATACCCAAGGCTCGAACCTGAGACCTCTGATAAAGGGTGAAGCACTCTCATCAGTGCACCACAATCCATGTTGGTAGGCTACCTTTTTCTTTTTTAAAACAATAGACTTGCTAAGTTGTCAATTTATTGGCATATATATTATGTGTCCACATGATTATTTTTCTCATCACTTGTGATCTATATAGTAGGGTGTAGTTTACACATATTGTCTTTCTTTCATGAGGATAATGTTCAACCATGCTCATTATGTTCATCGTTACTAATTCAGGACTTATTTAATTATTTCTCAGCCAATTGCTAGAACATTTATCAATATCATATTTTACCAACTTGTACTAGTTCATGCCTCTTTTCCACTTAACGATGTCACACTCTTCTTCTTTTTTATGAATATGATTTTATTTTTTATAATTTTCAAATTTTTAAAATAAACTTATTAAAATAAAATTAAAATAAAAATATCTAATTTTAATCTAAAAAAATTATTTAAGTATTAAATTGGTGTAAAATCTTAGATTTAATAAAAAAAATTATATATCTACAAACGCCTTATGATTACTAACCATGGAGTATCCCAAATAAAAATCACATGGTGGCTACTAGACAGCACTTGGCACTCTGTAACAAGTACTCCCTCTGTTTTTAATTATTTATCCATTTTTGAATCGACATGCCTATTAAGAAAACAATGATGTACATAGTAGTTTACTATTTTACCCCTATTAATTATGAAGTTGATGAATTAAAAATTTAAGATTTTCAAGAAGTTTTACTGTAAATTTTGGATCGTCCATGTGGACCGATCCGATCCAAGTTGTCTGAGAAGAGATGAGAATTAATTATCTCTTATTTTTTTTTTAAAAAAAGGAATAGTAATTAAACTGAAAAACTTATCAACCCCTCTTGATAAAAGAATTTATTCCTTTACAGAAAAAGTGACAACATGAACAATAAAAAAAAAAAGAGAACAAAAAACCGGAAGAAAATGACATTAAGAACTTTTTTTGTCTGAAGATCAACGAAGGTGTGAAACACAAATATACATTTAGTTTGTGAATCAAATTTTGTTTTCTAGTGATTTAAAGAGAGACTTTGGAGCAATCCTGTGAAAGTAGAAAAATCAAAGACTTTCGCTGCAAATACAAGGTACTCAACTCGTCGATTTTGCTCTATATATATTACAATGATATCAGAGTCATGGATGTAAAGAATGACATATCTAAACTTTACCTTCAAATTCTTCATGGGTTTTGTCTTATAAATAGAAAGAAGAATAAGGACTTGAAAAAGATCTGCTTTTTTTTCGTGCTTTTTTTGGATTTGAATAAGATGTAGTAGTAAAGAAAATATAAAGGAGGAATATATATTTCTTTTTCTTTTTTCTACTATATAGAAATGCCAAACCATGGACGACCAAGGGTAGTCAAGTAATTTCACTCAATTGTAAAAGTAAGTATAATCTGGAACCTGGAAAAATCTAAAAAAAAATTAAAGGGAACGAAATCTGGAAAAATCTACCATCTCTCTCACAAATATAATAGAAACACACTCTCTTCCAGATTTTCAAGGTTGGGTTCTTTTGACTTCTCTCATTCTACAAACTCTCTCTCAACATGGGTTTTGCAATCTCAGGTAAGTTTTAACCACAAATTTTTCACAACGTTCATTTTCTTCCTTTTTGTTGCTTTTTTTGGTCTTTAATCTCTGCTTTGAAACTTTGAAAGACTACTCTTTTAATTCTCTTTATCTCCTCTTTTGGGTGTTTCAATTTTAGTTAGTTTTTCTTTTAATTTTTGCTTAAATTTCATCGCTTAAATTCTTGGTTTATGTCACTATTGTCCCGTCTAATCTCTCTAAGTTTAATTCTTTTTTAAAATTTAATTTGATGAGTATTTTTCCTTGTAATTATATTTAACTCCACTCATATTAAACAAAAAACAATTCGGGAGATCAGATATTGGGGAAAATCAGCTCTTAAAGAGTTTGAATTTATTAAAATTATGAAAGATTATGTGGAAGAATTTTGTACCTAAAGAGTATTTTGATAGCTTGGATAGTGAAAAAATTCAGTCTTGTCAAAATCTATTACTCACACCAACCTGGTGTTGTTACCAATAAAAGATCTTACCAAAATCTATTACTCACACCAACCTGGTGTTGTTACCAAAAAAAGATCTTATTCAAAGCTACTCAAACTTAAGACCTATAAGTCTTAGTAACTTTATCAATAAGGTGTTTTCCAAAGTCATTCATGGTAGAATGGAGAAAGTACTACCAAAACTGATTTCTCCTAATCAGTCTAGATTTGTGAAGGGTAGAAGCATTATTGAAAATGTATTATTAACTCGAGATTGTTACGGATATCATGAAGAGAGAAAAATCAGCCAATGTTATTATAATGCTTGACATGGCTAAGGCTTATGATAGGGTGTTGTGGCTCTACCTCGTCAAAGTCTTTTCAAAGATGGGTTTCTCAAATCAGTTCATTGACATGGTATAGAGGTTGATTGCTAATAACTGGTACTCCATTTTATTTAATGGACAACCAAAAGGATTTTTTCACTCTACTAGAGGGGTAAAACAAGGGGATCCTCTATCCCCTGCTTTGTTTATACTATCTGCAGAAATACTATCTAGAGCTCTAAACTCACTATTTGAAAATCATAACTTCGTGGGTTATGGAATGCCTAAGTGGAGTCAGAACATCAACCATCTGGCGTATGCAGATGACACTATCATTTTCTCATCTACAAAGGAAGGGTCTCTAAAGCAAATAATGATGGTTGTTAAAGATTATGAAACAATCTCAGGGCAACTGATTAATAAGGAAAAAAGTTGCTTTTATATGTTTCATAAAGTGGAGGTTAGACTGGTGGAGAAAGTTGAGCAGATTACTGGTTTGTCCAGGGGAAACTTTCCTTTCAAATATTTGGGTTGTCCAGTCTTTCACAATAGGAAAAGAAAGGAGTATTACAATGATATGATAAACAAAGTTAAGGACAAATTTCAAAATTTGAGAGGAAAACTTTTATCTTTTGGAGGTAAAGTTGTGCTTATTGAAAGTGTGCTTCAAAGTACTCCTATATACTTTATATCTACAGTTGTCCCTACTAAGTACACTATTAAACAGATCCACAAGATCTTTGCTAGATTTTTTTGGAGCACAAAGGAAGAAGGCAGAAGTAGGCATTGGATATCTTGGTCAAAGTTGTGCCTACCAAAAAAAGGGTGGATTAGGCTTTAGATCTCTTCATGATATTTCTAAAGCACTATTTGCTAAACTCTAGTGGAGGTTCAAAACTATCTCTTCTTTATGGTCAAATTTCATATGGAATAAATATTGTAAGAAATTTAAACCAACAGAGGTGTTGCGGAAAAATGAATATCAAATATGGAAGAAAATGATTGAGGCGAGAGATCAAATAGATGTGAATATCTGGTGGGAGCCAATAAGTGGTACTTCTGACACTTGGGAGGATAACTGGACTGGTTTGGGAGCTATAAAATCAACTCATCCAGATTTATAAGAGCTCCTAATACTGAAGAGTTGAATTTTTTTCATGGATTCAAGTGGATGGAATAGAGAAAAGCTTCACCAATACCTTCCTGAATTAATTGTTGAACATGCTCAAAAGAAACTTCAATATGAATATCTTCCTGAGCTTTCTGATCATCCTTGGTGGATGAAAACTAGTTCTGGAAAGTTTTCAGTAGGCAGTGCTTTGGAAGAGATCAGACATAAAGGTCACGAGAAGGAAGAATATGTTTCTATTTGGAGTACAAGATCCCTTATAAAATTTGTTTCTTGTTGTGGAGGTTGTGGAAATACAAAATTCCCATGGATGAAGTGTTGAAGACGTTGAAGATAAACCTGGTTTCTAGGTGTAGATGTTGTGAAAACACTCAAGAGGAAACAGTGGTTCATCTCTTTATCAATGGAGAATTTGCAAGATCAATTTGGAAATATTATGCAGATGCTATAGGGCTACAAGGCCCTTTCATTTAGGTTCATCAAGCAATACAGAAGTGGTGGGACATAAGGCATTGTGCAAAACTTACCCCTATTCTTCAAGATGTCCTTGATTTTATTTGTTGGCAATTGTGGAAAAGAAGGAATACTCTAGAGCATGGGGAATATGACGAAGTGGAAGGTGATTCAAGAGGTTAATAGGAACCTAGTCAAACTAGTGAAACTAAAGTACCCTTGGATAAAGGTCATTCCTAGCCAGTACCCTCAACTAATTCAGAACTTTGAACAATACAGACCCCTAATAAAATCACAGGTGGTGATTTGGAGAAAACCTGAAATAAGATCGTTAAAATGTAACATAGTTGGGGCTTGTAAAGGCAATCCCGCTGAGAGCTCTGCAGCCTTTTGTATTAGGGATGCTGATGGTAATTTAGTATATGCTGAAGCTAAAAGACTTGGGATCATAAATAGCATCCAGGCAGAGGCAAGAGCCAGTCAAAGAGGTATTCAACACTGTATTGAACAACAGAGTGTACCGATCTTGATAGAATCAGATTCTTTGGTCATAATCAATATGACAGAAGGAAAATGGGAAGCCCCTTGGAAGATTAGGATGAAGATTACTAGTATTAATTTTTGGAGGAAAAGGGGGATAGTGCATTTTGCTCATATTCTTAGGGAAGGCAATGCACTAGCAAATTTTTTAGCTAATAAAGTTTTAAATTTTACAGATACAGAAATAGTTCAATAGCAGAATTTTCAATTATTATCATCAGAGGCAAACAAACTTCTCAACATTGATAAACAACAACTACCACAACTAAGATTCAACACACACAAGAATAGAGAACCAGATTGAAGATTCAAGATCATACAATTAAGGGGTAGGTCTGTAGGTCTAAACCCAAATCAAGAAACCCCCGTTCACTTATTTCAAAAGATGCAATACCAACATGTTTCATCAAACAACAAGATCCAACAACAACTTGTATTAAGAGTTGACCTAGACTAATTTGTGATCTGAACTAAAAAAAAAATTATTAATGGTGGTATCAGTTTCTTATGAAGCTCAGCCCATTGTAAGGTATTTATTAGGACGGATTGCAAGTTAAATTAGTGTTACATCTGATGGTATGTAAGTTTATAGTCAAAGGGACAGATTTACCTTGGAGCAAACACCAAACATTCAAACGAACTGGTTTAAGTTTCTTCAACTTGGGTGTTGATTCCACAGCGTCTGATGAGAGTTTAGAGACCGCTAACTTTGGAATCACCCCAGGAGACCAGTTTTAAACCTTGAATTTGGTAAAGCATAGATACAGTGGCGGAGGCAGGAATTCTATCAAGGGGGTTCAAATAAAAAATATGTTGTTGCCTGGAATCGAACCCGTGACCTAAAGCTCACATAGGCAAAATCCTGAACCCCATAAACCATTGAGCTACTCCTTTGACATATGCTCAGGGGGTTCAATTTTAAATATATACACGTACACAAAAAAATTGATATTATATATATAGTGTAATTTTTTTTTCCGAGGGAGGTCGGATGACCCCCCTAGACACACTCTACATCCGCCACTACTTAGATATGAGTTTGAGCTAAAAATTGATGGCTATTAGATCGAAAATTTGAAGAGATACCACAGGCATTACCTTATTGTCGCCCCAAATTTGCTGACGGGGAGCTACGATCGCTCAGGCGTCAATTCACCTCCATTGTGGACCTCTGTCTATAATGGCATTTTCTTCTTCTCTCTGATTTCCTTTTTCTATTTTGGTCTTCCCTTTTCATTTTGGTTTTTGTGCTTTTTTTTTTATTTTTCGTATTTTATTTTTAGGTGGGGCAGCCCATCAGTTTTGTTTAAAAAAAAATTAAGGAACGCAAGAGGTGAACATTAAACAAACTCGGTAGAAAGAAAAACAGAAAAAATAGAAGAGAAGAACCTAATATGTATAGGGGTGGCAGTTTCAGCCCATATTAATGAAATGAGTCCATTTTGCTCATATTTAATGACTTGGATCACTCATATTTTAATGATCAACTTTCACATAGAGTAAACATAAAAATCATATTTGTATGATATAGCTATAGTTTGCATAATTGCGCTTCATAGAAAACATAAATAAGTATATTTCGCTATACATATACAAAAAAAAAAACAGTTGTATAATATGTTTCTGTTTTGGTATACATATACAAAAGATCAATTGTATAATATGTGTTTGTATAAAGGGAGAAAAAGAGAAAGACAAAAGAAAAATGGGCAGGGGAAGATTGTATTTGTATAATCATAAGTGTATAGGGCAAAAATATATGCATTTGTATTTGTATATACAATTTTCTCTTCCTTTATACAAACACAAACACAATGTACACATTTGTGTTTGTATAAAGTGAGAGAGGCGAGTGAGAGTGGCGAGCGAGATCTGGTAGACTGGCGAGCGAGATCTGAGAGAGGGGAGAGAGGGGAACGAAAATATATGTATATAAACAATTTTCTCTCGCTTTATACAAACACAAACGCATTTTATACATTTGTGTTTGTATAAAAGCGAGAGAGGCGAGGGAGACTACCAACGAGAACGAGATTGGCGAGCGAGATTCACCAAGAGAGAGGCAAAATAGCAACATTTTGCTATGGGATATAATTAAATCAAACTATGTTTATAGCATTTAATATGAATTAATAGTTTGCTATTATATATAATTTTCCCTATTTTAATTGGTTAAATATGGGCTTCAAGTTATTTAAGAGTCTCTACAAATATGGTCAAAATGGGTTAAATATGGGTATCCATATTGATCCATAATAGATCACTTAGTTTTCACTTCTACTCAAAATTCTTAATTGTGCTAAAAAATAAAAAATAAGTATTAATTTTCAAACTTAATTGAAAAATCAATTTTTTTTGCTTTTGGAAAACAAAAAAATTTAGGGGTAGGTTGGTGGAAGGGGGCACCCTGGGGTGGGGGTGCCTGGGGGAGGGGGTAAATTTTATTTTATTTTTGAAAAAATGGATTATTATTTTTTTGGTAAACAAAAAAAAATTAGGGGTCGATTGGTGGAAGGTGGTT
>JAJOOR010006133.1:0-42834 GCA_036250505.1 Solanum acaule | reverse complement strand
TTGTAGTAGCTCTGTACTGGTGACTTTCAGGTTCTGGGAGGGATCTTTATTTGTATATATGTTTTTGGGTTGCTTCCGCCTGTTTATATTGTTATTTGTCTACTCTTGTTTAATTTCTACCCTCAGACCCATTACTTGTTGTTCCGGGTCACGGGTTGGCTTACCTACTGGTGGGTTATAGTAGGTGCCATCATGACTTGATAAATCGGGTTGTGACATTATTGTTCATCACATATGCAACAAAAAAGAGGTAAATTTATTTATGCTTTTGTTAGTTATTGAGGAAGTTCCTCCATTCTTTTAATCTAGAATTGTTTCTCCCTTGAATTTTTGTTATTTAAAAGTTTTAGAATTCATTAGCTATTTTATTATTTTTAGTCTACTCTATTTCATCTTATTTTCGAATATTTGTGGGATGAACATAATGTACATCTGAATTTGTATAATTTATTGTGATGCTATAATAATGTAATTGATATTGATAAATTTTTGTATATTCTCTTAAAACATTATATGACATCTTGACAATTAATAATTCATGTGAAATCTACGTATCAAAATGATACAATTTCTTAAAACTATTTGATATGATTGTCAGATTGTTAAGCTTTAATTTGGTGTTACACTCCTTCTCTTTTGATTACTTAATTTTATGAAATAATTATTTATACATATTATAATTATATTTAAATCATTTACAAATATTTATACTAAGTAGTGTGAAATACACGCATATTTTGTATTATAAAATTCATTTTTTTAATTATATAGAAATCTTGTAATAATTACAAGAGACAAACGTGCAATGCACGTTTCCAAAAACTAGTAAAATAAAAAAGGTAATAAAAATATCATTATGAATCTTCTTCCTTCCATTAAGTCAATTCAATTATGCTCATAATCAATTAGTCAATTCAACTTTCTCGTTCACTAGAGAATGCTTTAAAATGTCCATCCAATTAAAATATTAATTAAATATAAAAGGAAATAAGAAATGAATATTCTAGAATGTGTCCAGAATATTCAAGATTGATAAATAAAGTTTAGTTTATTGATCTTTTGACTTCATGAAAAGAAAGTTCTGTTTTAATTCTTACAAATTAAAATTTGTTTATAAATAAAGTTTAGCATCAGTGTTTGGAAGCTATATATTCTTTCAGTGACACTATTTTATTTTATTTTATTTTTGTTTATTCGTTTATTATTAAAAATATTCCTTTATAAATTTTATATATATCGGTAATAACATCTTTTGATAGCTCGTGAGTTTTACAAATTTCTCTTTTTTTTTTCTTAAATATATAATTAAGCTACATGAGTATATTTTTACCCAAATCTCATAGTGGTAAGAGCTAATTACATTTTATCCCTATTCTTTTTCAAATTACAAAAATACCTTAAAATTTAAGAATTTTGGATACAATACTCAAAATCTCGATACACTGCGTTCTGATTTTAAATACATCACTCAACGTATGATACATTATTTTCCAATACATTACCTTTGTTGATACAAGACACACCTGTCCCAATACATCACTTAACGTCCCAATACATCGCGTCCCGATACATTACTTTTGTTGATACAAGACACACATTTCCTGATTCGTCACGTAAGAGTGATGTATCCGAAAATATAAGAGAATATAATTTTTTGTAACTTATTTAAATAATAATTTTTTAAGAGAATATAGTAAATAAATTGTGTATTTAAATTATTTTTCTATTTTTTTGTGGTGGGTGAGGAGTGGGGTGGGGGTCATAACCTAAAGAGATTATTAGTAGTTGATTGACTTTCTACAATTACAACTTATAAAAAGTTGTGGCTCTAAATGTTTTCTACTTCTTGTTGTTCTCAAAGGACTTTAACCAAGCAATGCACGTGAATGAGAGTGGTCTATATTTTCATTCTAGAAGGTTGGTTTTTTATTAGAAGATTAGCCTAATGTTAATCGATTGATAAATTCGACCATAAGGGGTTTTATATTGGGAATCTAAACTATTAAAGCTATATTTTCCCTTTTTAACTTCTATTTATTAAAATATTAAATTATGAATAAGTCACAGAATTAACAAGTCTATTAGAAAATTGAATTAGCCATTTTTGCCTGAATTATTAGGTGGGTAAGATCGATCGAGTGGTCTTAGTTTGAAGAATGAATCTTGTTTGGGCAGATAAAGTGAAATGTTAGAAATGAAGGGTGTATTTGTTTTAATCGGTTGTGTTAAGTTAATTTGAATCGAATATAAGTAGTAATGAGGAAATTTCATAAATAGCAAAAGATTAAATTTAATAAGCTTTTTCTTAGCTATAATTTGTCTAATTACGCTTCATAACTATAGTTTCGTTTGCTATGAGTATTTCCGTTTGTATATTTCGCATGCCAAATATACAAACATGGTAAGTATATACAAATTTTGTATTTATATATTTAGGAATTTTTCAGAATTTATACAAATTAAATGTATCAACAAATCATGTACACATAGAGTAATTATATACAAATTCTAAATTTATACAAATATGAATTTTTCGTAACTTATACAAATCAAATGTATCAACAAATCGTATATAATTATGGTAAACATATACAAATTCTGAATTTAGACAATTAGAAACTGAATCATAGAAATTTTGGACGTGGCCCATAAAAATGTGGTTATATGTTAGTGGCGAAAACCTTTTTTTAAACTATAGCTATATTAAACAATTAACTAGTATATATTTACTTAGTCGCATAATTTTCTCATTAATTTTAAGTAATTTAAAATGTAACCAATATATATTCGCTACATATTTAAAAAAAATACTAAAAATATTTAATTGATTAACTATTATAAAAATTGTCAATATTGGATAAAAAATAAATGACATGGGTGATAAGTAAAGTAAAATCTCACAAAATTAATATAGGTGGGACCATGAAATATTGTTATTTTATATATATTATTTAATTGATAAATTAATATTTATTAATTAAAAGAGTATTTTGAGATTCAAAGAAGGTTAATTTTGCTTACATCAAAATCATCGTATCTTACCAATTTATGTATCATGATTATTATATTTACATAGAAAAATAGATTTATTATACATAAAGTACAATGAATACTCAAAATCATTGTATCTTACTAAATTATGTATCATATATTAAATTTATATAAAAAATAATAATTTCATTACACTTAAAGTACAATGTATGTGTATGATTCATTATAATATTTTGTTTTTGTTAAATGATTTATTGTAAAATACATTTAAGAATTCAATGATTCATTATAAAAATAAATTCATTACATAATGTTCATTGTTTCTTAATAATTAAATATTATTCATTGTATCTTTATTAAAATTATTCAATGTATGATAGTGAGAGAATAAACTATATGAGAAACATAGAAAATTTCTTGAAACCATATCCAAAAAATGACTTCTCATTTAAAAGGTATCACAAAATCATTATGTTTGTACAAACGAGATCATTCCTCATGCACTCAAAAACATTTGCAGTAGTGGCAATACTAGAATTTTTGGATGCAATAAGAAAAGTTAAAGATGTGTTTCAACTAGATTTATATTTTAACAAAAAAACAACACAATATAATCGTCTTTCACTAAATTGTCTTAAGACATATTTATATTTTTAAAGAATTATAAATTCATAATATTAATGATTTCATATATCTATACAAGGGTTTTCTAGAAATATATTAGAGAAAATAATTGTTTTTGTCCCTGTGTTATTGTCTTATTTTGGTTTTCGTCCCTATGATATCTCACTAATCATACTTAACCTTTAATTAATTAAAGTAAGTGATTTCAGTCCTTCTACTAACGGTGGATTTCAATTTAAACAGATCACTTACTGCTGTCAGTGGTAATTTTGGTATTACAATAATTATATATATATATATAAATAATAATATTTTTTGTTAGAGTTCACATGAAATAACCCATTTCAGAGTGAATTGCACTTCCCAAAGTAATGTCATTCATTTGGGAAAGTGAAGATTCAAAGGAAAATCCATTTCTCAAAATGATATCTCTTTCTTTCTCTCGTTTCTTTCTTAGGTTTAGAATGGCTGAACTCAATAAATTGTTAATGAAATTTTAGGAGAAAATTCAAGGCAGAGCTCATATCGAAAGGAATTTTGCTTAGATTTTATCAATTTTGAGTTTTCTTCTCTATTTTTCATTTTGAGCTAGAGGTAATTTTTTCCATCCTTCTTCGATCTTTTTTCTTGCAAGCTTCGGTCCAGCCTTTTTGTTTCTTGAATTCTATTGTTTTTATCTGAATTTACAATTAAGCTTTATCTGATTTGATATATGAAGCTTTTGCTTACAAAAAATTTGTACATGGTAGTTTAAGTTTAAGGTAAGTAAAATTGATTTGGTAGTGTGATTTTTTTTTTGATAAATGGAAATTTTATTATCAAGGAAAGATTTTGCAAGTATGAGCAAGAACCTCAACTATACTACCTTGGTCTAGCACCAAGAAGGCTGCTTCTCAACACTATCCTACTCTTTATGCTTACGTCAAGACCAACAACCATCAGCTCTTGGCTTGTTGGTAAGGTGAGAGCTTCAAGCCCGATTTCAGATGGCGCACCCTCCACACAAGCACCACCCGACAAAGGGAGGACGGGGAAAGCTACAGGCCCAAATCTAGGGGTAAACATTAAGTCCTTGAGAAAACACACAGCTCAGTTCAAGTCATTGATACCGCGCCTAAAATTAAAATTTCAGCCATGTCCATTCCAAAAGTCAAAGACAGTAGCATCCTAGTTCTGTGCAATGCTAAAAAGAATGGGGTGCTACTCCATTAACGTTGAATGTTCAAACCAAAGACCCCTCCATGAAAATATCTTCATTCCATTTCCAGTTTGCAGAAAGGAATCATATCATATGATAATATGATTGTTTGGTTGCCCTTTAACTTGAGTATGCTTACAAGGAAATCCCAATGCACATTATCAAAAGCTTCCTTGATGTCCAACTTGCATAGGGCCTGACCTCCTTGATGGATCCTTGCTTATCGTAGTAGCAGTGTGTCTAGAGTCTATTCTCCTTTCTATAGAGGTTCCACAATAGTTTGCATATGGAAGCTCTATTTCATGTTACAATATCAGTGACATTAAATTCACCTGCCGTCTTTGGATCCTTGCTTATCGTAGTAGTAGTGTGTATAGAGTCTATTCTCCTTTCTTGCTTCGGAGTTTCATTGCGAAATTGAATGATATTGTTTCTCTTCAAGAAGTGTACTGAGTCGTTTTCTGTGTTGCAGGAGGAGTGTTTGGATTGTATTCTCATATAAATGGGAAGCAACTAAAGAGAAAAATTGTTCATCAACCAATGAACACATAGAGTAGTGTATGAGAGGATTGAGTTCACATTCAAATTGAAGAAGGGAGTAGGGCTGGGATATGCTTGTGTATAGGAAAGGATGTTACGAGAGAAGTTATAAATATTTTCTAGCTTTAGGTTTTGTTCTCTGCATAAAAGTGTTTCTTGTTGTAATACCAAAATTACCCTTGACAGCAGTAAGTGATCTGTTTAAATTGATAGTCACTGTTAGTAGAAGGACTGAAATCACTTACTTAAATTAATTAAAGGTTAAGTATGATTAGTGAGATATCATAGAGACCAAAATTAAAATAAAACAATAACACAGGGATGAAAACAATTATTTTCTCAATATATTATTATTTTTTCTTATGGAAGTGAACGTTTTTCATTAGCCCAAGTCGGAACCATAAGAAAATATTATGTTAGAAAATGAAGTCATCAAAGTCATAAATTGAGCGTGGGTGCTTCTTTGTTTGTAATTTGGAAACGATCGTAAGCGTAAAAGGATATGAAGGGCGGCGAGGAATCAAGCATGAGCGTTAATGGTAAAAGCGAAGTGAAGAAGATGACAAAACCCCCTTTCAGGCCCGCAAAAGATGACACAAAGCCACTTCTTCAAGACCCAGTAAGCGATTCTCCATTTCATTCAATAACTTCTCTGCTAACTTCCTTCCCAATTAATCATCTTTGCTTTGTTTATTTATGTTTGTAGATACTCAGATCAGATCCAATTGAGACTGAGGAAGCTCTCTTGCGGTTGCCTTCTTTTCCTATTTCTAAACCCAAATCTCAAACCCACTGAATTTCTTTTAATTTTGTATCTGATATGACTCAATTTATTTGGGCAAAAATTGTGTGTTCTTCTATGAAATTTGAGTATTTCGCAAAACCCCTTTTTACCCAATGTAGAACAACTGTATATTCTCTGCACAAAATATTACTAGTCCTAGTTTCTTGACAGAGGAACCAAAACCTCAAACAGCTTTTGTCAAAATATATATCGTTGAATGTGGTTAAAGATACCATCAATTCTCGTCCACATGTTTTCTTGTTGGAGGTATAATACAGTTCCAACTTTATTAACATGATTTCTTGATATCTAACTGAAGTTTTTTGCTTTTTCAGTCTGCTCTGATATACAAAGCATTTATGCCCTTAAATGCATTGCATTGTCGTTAATCTTTTTGTGTGCGCATTCCGTAAACGAATATGACAGATTTATAGCCCAGAGATGCAATTCTTTCTTCTTCATTTTTTGATGATGGTCAGAATTTGCAAGTCTTTCTCTATAAAGATCAGTGTATTGTGATTTTATGGGTCTGAAAATAGACTATTAAATGATATAGGAGTTCTACATGTTAACCTGAAAGTGTGATAATTCATTGTACCTCTAGTTTCATATCTGTATGATAACATACATAAGCTTCCTCTTATTTTTTCTGTAATAGATATGCCTTTTCTTTTTTGAAACAATATAGATATGCCTTTTCTTTCTATAAATTGATAAGTTTTCCATACATAATCTGGAAAAGAAAGAACCATTGCTTAATTGAAATTTGAAATACAGAAAAACGAATAGATTGGTTTCTCATAAAGCAATTTCGGATTCCTTTGTGTTGGATGAAGCAACAAAGTTCTGCTTCTTTGAATATGTTCATAAACAACAATAGCGTGCTTATGTGGTACTTCTACCTTCTCAATTATAATTTTCTCTTTGAATTTGAGTCGGGGCTTAAATGTTTAGATTAAGTCTTGAAGGTTTTTCTTTGTTGGGATTTTGCTAGGAATTCCGGGTAACTTTCTATATTAAGGAATACAAGTGAAGCTTACTTCCTGCAGTAGCCCCTTGGACCTTAGCCTCTTAAGGGTTGCTTTCTAGTGGCGGGCTCTTGGGTCGCCCAGACCCATATTTGGTAAAAGTGGTGGCCTGGTTGTCCCCACACCCCCTTATCATATGTGTCTGTGGGAGCAGTTTGTGCTAGCATTTTGGCGCTCACCTTATGATTCTCAGTCCTCTTTCGCCGAGATTCCTTTTAAAAAGATCTTTTCCCACATAGTAGATAATATCAATTGATGTCCAAACTCTCTTGGATTGGTAGATATGGAAGGTAGATGAGAGATGGAAGGTGAAGTGGAATTGTAGTTTCCTGTTTGGTAGCTAAATATCTGAGTTTTTTTAGTTACTATTGATATTGAAAGTAACAGATTGTGGCATTGAAGTTTCAATATCAAAATGTGAATTATTTTATATAGGATTGGAACATCTGTTCTACTTAAAGCCTTTTAGGAGTGTGTTCTGTACAAAGGAAATGTTTGCTACGAGAATAACATAATTTGTTACTTATTTTTTCGTGTTCGGTACATAAAAAAAAAAAATATTGTCCTAAATATATGTGTATGCAATCTAAATACATACTATGAGAGGTGAGGTAGGGATAGGTAGGGTTGTTCATGGTTATGGTTAAAAAATCAAACCGAACCGCAATTCGAACCAAATCGATTAAAAAACCGATATTTGATTTGGTTTGGTTTTAAATTTTAAAAATTGATACTATTTGGTTTGGTTTTGGTTTTACTAAAAATCAACCACAAAAATAACCAAATCGAACCAAGAAGTTAGATGCATAAATTTTATAGTTTTTTATATATATATATATGTATACACACACACACATACTAGTTTTTTGACACATGCAACACACGTGATTACCAATTCTAAAAATATATGGTATAGTAAATAGTATTACTTATTTAACCGAAGAGTTGAATAATAAGCTTACTAAAAAATAATATTGTAGATTCTTTTGTGAATGTTTAATGTGGATCGTTATATATATTTCTTATTCACGCAAACCTATGAAGATGGTCAATGAAAAAAAATTATTAGTAAAATGCAATAATGTATATTTTTATTTCAATTTGATGAGGTTAATCATGTAATTAATCTTTTCTCACTAATATTACCTTATAGACCATATTTGCTTTGTATTTTTCTTGTCATCTAACCAGATGTGTTTTGCATGTGTATTTCACGTTAAATTGTTTAGATGTCATATAAACATGTGAAGAGAACATCTACATTTTATATATTCATATATTTTCACATTGGTTGTGAGTTTTTTTTTTTTAAAAAAAACTCAGAACATTTTAAAATAATATATTTTGAAGTTAGAAGATCTTGTTAACTTGATAATACATTTGTGGCATATATAATACTTTAATTTAAATACAAATACCTACCCAAATATAAATATATATTTGCATTATTGAAAATATTTATCTCATAAAAGTAACTATTAAATAAATAATAAAAATTAAAATAATACAAACTTCAACTAGCGTTATTACAAGTCATATGAACTTTTATTCGTCTAAAATACAGAAATATTAAGGAATAGTAAATAAGTAAAACAAAAGGGCAATGCTTATATAATAATTACTATTTTGAAGTAAACTCCATAAGAGTCTAAATCACATAAGTAGCATTGATAAAGAAAGTCATTCTTTTGTCTTGAGCATCAAAAATAAATCGTGACAATTCTCTAAATTTGGGAAAAGATATTCAGAACCATACATCTACATCAGAAGAGAAATTGTTAACAAAAACAAATGAATTTAGACTACATGTTAACTTTATATATTGGAATATTACATACTAATGTATATATTAAGCAAGAAAATAATTATTATATCCTCAAAATTATTTTTCTCAAGTACTCGAGGTTATGGAATATACACTCTTAGGATAGAACGACTTACTTCATCAGAATAGTGGTACCTCATATTCCGCTAAACTTCGAACTCGCTCAATGACAATAAATTTTAAAATGCAAGAAAAAGAAGAGTAGAAGATTTAAAAAATTGTGGTTGAAAAATGAGAGGAAGCCCCTCTATTTATAGTCAACAAATGGTAATATGAACAAATGTTTTCTGTGTCTTATCTGAAAAGTCATGACCTTTTCGAGAAGTCACAACCCTTTGAAAAAGTCACAACTTATTGAAAAAGTCACAACTCTTTGAAAAAGTCACAACTTATTGAAAAAGTCACAATTCTCTGAAAAAGTCACAACTTATTGAAAAAGTCACAATTCTCTGAAAAAGTCACAACTCATCGAAAAATCACAACCCTTCGAAAAAAGTCACAACTTATCAAAAAAGTCATAACTCATCAAAAATGTCACAACTTAAGTTAGGGATATTATAATAATTTAACATTCAAGTTAGGAGTTCATGCTTTTAAAGTAACTAGATTCACCGCACGTGCGTTCCACGGGTTGCCTCGTCTTGAGATTGACATGAATATGTAAATGTATTAGACTATATTAGTCACAATATATTTTTTTTTTGTAGATGATTTTTCCTACAGTTGTAACCGTTATTTATGGGTCTCCAATTATAGATTCCTAAATAATACTGCCTTACGCTCGAGTGATTTACTTATTCATAGTGTTTTTTTGGCGCTGCATTTGTTATAAAAGTAACTTATTGAATTGTTGATAACCATAAATTCCATACAAATGGTGAAGTGGTGATACCACCGATAAATGTTACAGTAGTGCTGCCCTCACTATTTGTTACATATTTCATCGAGGTATTATTTATACAACACACAACAATATGAACACAAAATTTGGTATTTGTTTCTTTAGTAGTTGTCTTTGTTTGGCGCGATCATAAAGGGTGTGGATTCCACTTGTATTGAGTTGTATCAAACTAAATAGCTTACTAAATTTTCAACTAAAAGTGAGACCAGCTCATTAGGTACATAACTCCCCATGTATTGACTGATCAAAACTGCTTTACCATCTGAACTCATACACAATTTTCAAGATTACAATGCTTCATTAACAAACGCGTCTTTCATTAATGGTCTTTGGTGAGGATTTTCAGATGAGTAGACGCTTCAATCATTGATTATGCACAAAGAGACCAGTTAGAAGGGACTTTGCTTGACGGAAACTATGGCATATTATGCACATTGACATCGAGAGGGAGCATACGATACTCAGTATCTAGCTCTCTGGATATCTTAACCATTTCCTCAACTAAAAGGGCGCTTCTTGCCCATCTCTCTCTTGTGTCTTTCAAATTCATTGTGTGTGTAATCCATATTGACCATCTTATCCTGTTTAAGTCTTCAATATCCCTCATCACAACTGAGGTGTCTGGATACCAATGGTCACTTTTGTTCTGATCTGAATATACCTAACAGAATAGAAGCCATACCATAAATTATTATAACGGAAAGAATATTACTCACTTCGTTTCAATTTGTTTGTTTGGTTTTAACTTAGTATATGGAGTTTTAGGAAGTTAAGAATACTTTTGAATCTTATGGTCTTAAGCATTGTGATGTGGAAAGTTGATGTTAAAAGGTTGCAAAAAGGAAAGAGATGGTTTCTTTAGACGAACTCAAAGGGAAAGTAAGACAAAGAAATTCAAACGGAGGAGTAATTGGTTTCTTGCTTATGCTGAGAAGCAAGTCAAAAGGGGGCGTTTTGTTCCGTCTTTTTTACCAACACTAATAATTCCAAAAAAAGAGTCAGGATAGGTGATTTGTGTGTAGAGAGATTACTAAGATGAGTGTATTCTTATTGTGAGCATCATAAAAGAGCAAGTCAACCACTATAACGCAAGAGATCCATAAAGCAAACAACTAAGATGAATAGTTGTATATACCTTGTTATATTCTCTTTCATCAATGCTATTTTTTCCATAGGAGTTGAGATATACATGCAGAATTCGATTAGTAGTAACTTATGGGCTTTGTAGATAAGACACTGTTGGGATATATGATCTTTAGGTTATCGTATTTCAGGAGTACCATTGTCAATGTATTCATCTCTTCTACAATCAGTTGAAACCTAAGAATCAGAAAAGGTCCTTTAATATACAAAGCCGAATGGTATCTAAAGATCTGTATTAGAGTGGATGAATTCTTACATGAACTCTGTCTATTTCAACACAATGCCCTACATCAAATGGGTGCATCACAAATAAGAATATTATTGCCTTGATCTTGTCTTGGCAGTGTTTCCAAAAATGAATACGACCAGAAGAACCTGAGAGCTCATAAAGACCAGGAAATGTTGTAACACCCCGGAAACTAGTAGACCAAACTAGAGCCTCAAGCTAGGATTCTAAGGTATGATGTATGTGATTAGTGTCGTAGATTAGACTTTATGTACTTCGAATGAGGGGCTTAGTAGTTAAACGTCAAGACATGTGTTAGACCCCTTAGTTTAGAAGACTATCTATGGAATGGTATAGGGTTGCAAGGGCCTAAGATATCAAGGTAGAGTGAAAGAGAACTTGTTCTCCTAGGTGCCTAGTTAGCGATTGGGCAGCTTGATCACCCAAGGCACTTGGCGATGCGCCAAAGGGCACCTAAGGTCGCCTTGTGGACTACCCCATTTGACCTAGGTACTGGACCAAAGGGCGAGCTAAGTCTTAGCTCGCCAACCTACTTGGCGAATCACCCATTGGCACCCTAGATCGCCTAAGTGAACTGCCCCATTTTTGAGCTTGTTGGAACTTTGGGCAAGCCAAGGATCCACTTGGCGAGTCGCCTAGTGCCCTTGGCGAGCCTAAGGGTCCAAAGGGCGAGCTTAGACGGGCAAGGGGAAGATTTTTAAGTTGTAATTTTGTGGGTTATTAGTTCTTTACCAAAGTTGACCCTACATTATTCTATTCCTTTCCTAGCAACTATATAAACCTATTAGACCTAAGTTTACCTCATTTTAAGTCTTTCCCCTAGAACCAAAAGGAAACCCACTTCATCCTCTCCTCTCAAATATTCCTCTCTTTAGAAAACCTAAGAAGAAGAAGGAGAAGAAGAAGAAGGAGAAGAGAAGAAGGAGGCTAGGTCGAAATCTTCCATTGAAGCAAGTTTAGTAGGGCTTTGAATTAAGGTATGTTTAGCTTTTCATCTATGGGTTGTTCCACCCATAGAGTCCCGTAGAAACCCCCAAGATTTGTGAAGAAGAACCCCAATCTAAGCTAGGGTTACTTCCAATGTATGGGTTTTAGGTGGGTATGATTCCAAAGTGTTGGATACTACTCATATATGATTAATTTAGTATTGATTCATGATATTATGAAGAATTTATGTGAATTCCTTGTCTAACCCTAATTTTCTAAGTATGTGGGTTTAGATCTTTTGATGAGAAATTGATGGTTCTTGATAGATTTTCTAGAGTTATCACCATGAATAGAACTTATCTAAGAATGGGAATATGAAGTCATGAATTGAGCTAGACTTATGCATGTATGATAGAATATGAATTGAATGATTAGAATTGTGACTCTATGATGAATTATGCTTAGAATATCTATGATTAAGGCTTATGAATGATGTGTATTGTGATCTAGACTAGTATGTTGATGGTGGAGTAAAGATTGAATGTAGGGATTGAAGTCATAATGTTGATCACTAGGGCTTATAAAGTAAGTCTAATATGAGGAGATAGTTTACATGTATGTAGAATGTGAAAGGTATTATCACATATAATGATTCTAGATTGAAAGGCTAATTACCTAAAATGAATCATGCTTGTTAGAATAGAATAGCTTGAAGTTGAGCCTTATGATTCCTTCATGTATAGTTGAATTATGTAGCTTGGGATGGTAGATCTCATGGTAGCTTGGGATGGTACATCTCATGGTAGCTTGGGATTGAGGAATTAAGCTCTCCTGAGGTTAGCTTGAATTAGCATTGGTAGGATGATTTTCTTGGTAGCTTGCATTAGTATAGGCATGGTAGACTAGGATTGAGGATCTATACTCTCCTATGGGTAGCTTGAACTAGCATTGTTAGAATGCCTTCATAGCAGCTTGACTTGGTTAGGCCAAGACCATTTCATGGTAGCTTAGAATTGAGACACCACACTCTCCTAAGGATAGCTTAGGGTTGATGGTTCATACTCCCCTAAGGATAGCTTGCATCCTATTGAATGATTGCATGGTAGTTAGGTTGGTATACTTGTATCCTTCCTAGGGTAGCTTGGATTGCATGGTAAGGTGTTTTCCATGGTAGATAGGTCTAGCATGGTAGTATGATATTCTTTGATAGTTTAGAATGATGAATAGTAAGCATTGAGTAAGCTAGCCTAAAGAAGTACTTAGTGTGAGTGGTAGTATGGGATGTCACTCATACATGTCACACGTATGACTTGAAGCTACTTATGAAGTGTCCTTTTATGTGATGTATGCCTAGCTTGGATTGTTGCTATAGTTGCCTTCCATGACATGATTGACGTAAGATGATAGTTCCTTGTCAATATGAAGTAGGTCAATAGTGACACCTAGAAATGATAAATATGAATAGGGTGACTTCAAGCTTAGTGTGTGTGGTATTATGGGATGCCCCACATGCATTGCACAAGTGTGTCTTGAGGTTACTTAGGGGTATTGTCTCTTATGACATGAAAACCTAGGTCTTGACTATGAAGGTGGGCAATGACCAAGAATGACCAAAGAGAGGTACTTAGCTTGGATAGTATTACGGGATGTTATCCTTGCATTGCACAAGTATACTTGGAGGTGGCTTGTTAAGTAGTTCTCTTGAGTATGAAGGATTAATGGTTGAAGTATGCAATTATGAATGTCTTATGTTAATTTGCTATGACATAATGCTTATGTTGGAATTTATGAAATAGTTATGTTATTGTCTCTTATGCTTATGTCTTATGTTGACTAACCATTTGAGATGCGTTATGATGTTGTGCTAGCTTTCATACTTGGTACATATCGTACTAACGCATATTGCCTACATTCTAATCAAATGTAGGGTGTTGGGAGATTGAGTTGCTTGGAGGCTAGGTTCCTAAGTGCAAGAAGATTGAAGATTGGTGAGTCCTCATAGCTTCGAGGACAAACCCCTTATGTTTCATTTATGTCTTTTCTTATGTTTTAGACTTTTTGTGGGCTGCATCCCAAAACTTTCATTCATGTTATTCATAGATGGTTTGAGACAAAGATGTTAGAAAGACTTCCACTTTTTATGAAATGTTTTTGGTATTATGCTTTAAAGAAAGTTTTAAATTCTCCCTACTTTTCTACGATCTTATGATATGATAATGTTAAGGGCTTGTATGTGACCCCTTCGGGGTCAAGTACGCTGTGTTATGACTAAGGGGTGCTCTCGGGTCGTGACAAATGTGTAGTGGCAACATTGAGTATAAGAAGACAGACGACCAGTATGATAACCCCTACTAAAACGTTCAACAAGTGATGCAGTTTGTTTACAACAGTCTTAGTCGCCATGTGGCCTGAATCTCGATGAGTGCAGGTACCTAGGGAGATGAGTGCAACAATGTTAACTCCAAGGGTAAATGCATATTAGTACCATTGATGAGGGTAGCGTATGGTAATAGTCTGCAATAATTGGCAGTAATTTGATGCATAAAAAACGTTATTAGTAAGTTGCACCGTGTGGGTAACCTAAGGCTAGCAGTAACAGATATATTTATATATATAAAGACAGTTTTTATAATTGCCAGGAGACTGCAGGTAAGCAAAAGAACCAATAATAGTCCATATAATTGTTATCGCAAGAGGATGTAACAAAGTCGATTAGTGCCCTGTACATGCTAGTTTGTATGGTATTTTCCTTTCGAACTGTGAAGCAGAGTTGGTGGGACTGTGATGCATACAAGAGGGTAGCAGTAAGATGTAAAGGTCAAAAGTAACACATATATGGGAAACTTGAAATTACAAATGACAGGGGACTGTGATTCACCGAAACTAAAACAAATCAAGTCTAGAAATAGGAAAATATGTTATAGTAAATAGTATTGCTTATTTAAGCGAAGATTTGAATAATAAGCTTAACAAAAAATAATATTGCAGATTCTTTTGTGAATGTTCAACGTGGATCGTCATATATATCTCTTATTTACGCAAACCTATGAAGTGGTCAATGAAAAATTTTATTAGTTAAATGTAATAATGTATATATTTATTTCAATTTGATGAGGTTCAATCATGCAATTAGTCTTATCTCATTAATATTATCTTATAGACAATAATTGTTTTGTATTTTTCTTGTCATCTAACAAGATGTACTTTGCATATGTATTCCACTTTAAATTGTATAGATGTCATATGAACATGTGAAGAGAACAACTACATTTTATATATTCACATATTTTCACATTTGTTGTGAGTTTTTTTTTTTTTTTAAAAAAAACTCAGAACATTTTAAAATAATATATTTTGAAGTTATTAGAAGATCTTGTTAACTTGATAATACATTTGTGACATATAATACTTTAATTTAAATACAAATACCTACCCAAATATAAATATATATTTGCATTAATGAAAATATTTATCTCATAAAATTAACTATTAAATAAACAATAAAAATTAAACTAATACAAACTCCAACTGACGTTCTTACAATTCATATGAACTTTTCTTCGTCTAAAATGCTGAAATATTAAGGAATAGTAAATAAGTAAAACAAAAGGGCAATGTTTATATAGTAATGACTATTTTGAAGCAAACTTCATGAGAATCTAAATCACATAAGTAACATTGATAAATAAAGTCATTCTTTTGTCTTGAGCATCAAAAACAAATCGTGACAATTATCTAAATTTTGGAAAAGCTATTCAGAAGCATATATCTACATCACAAGAGAAATTTATAACAAAAACAAATGAATTTAGACTACAAATGAATTTAGACTTACTTCTCAGAATAGTGGTACCTCATATTCCGCTAAACTTCGAACTCCCTCAACGACCATAAATCACACAAAAAGTTTTGAAATGCAAGAAGAAGAAAAGTAGAAGATTGGAAAAATTGTGGTTGAAAAATGAGAGGAAGCCCCTCTATTTATAGTCAACAAAGGGTAGTATGAACAAATGATTTTTGTGTCTTATTTGAAAAGTCATTAACTTTTCGAGAAGTCACAATCCTTTGGAAAAGTCACAACTTATTGAAAAAGTCACAACTCTTTGGAAAAGTCACAACTTATTGAAAAAGTCACAACTCTTTGAAAAAGTCACAACTCTTTGGAAAAGTCATAACTCATTGAAAAATCACAACCCTTCGAAAAAAGTCACAACTTATAGTAAAAGTCACAATAACCCTTCGAAAAAAGTCACAACTCATCGAAAAAGTCACAACTCATCGAAAAAGTCACAACCTAAGTTAGGGATATTATAGTAGTTTAACATTCAAATTAGGAGTTCATGCTTTTAAGGTAATATAGAAGATATAGATATATAATTCTAAACAAAAGATGAATATTTTGTTAAATTTTAATCAACTTAAGTCTTTAACTTTACCATTTTCACAAGCTCAACACTTAAATTTTAGCCCGACTATTACAACCCTAAGTCCAAGTCCATCAAAATCTATTACTTTAGTCTTTACCTACTCTACCTCACATAAGATAGTCACACTTTCGCTTAATTGAATCCCTTTGTTCGTGTAATAATAACTCTAGCATTGTTCAATTGAACTCACAGTTGCTAGTAGCTTTCATTGTTCATGTACTAAGTGTCTGTGTCTATTGAGATATGTATGTCCTCAAGAAAATTATTACTTTGAAATTGAAAAAATCAGAAAAATCGAACCAAACTGAAAATAACCAAATCGATGGCTTTTTTATTTTTCATTTGATTTGGTTTGGTTTTAGAAATTTAAAAACCGACTAAATTGGTTTGATTTTGGTTTTGGTTTTAACCAATAACCGATTCAAACCGAACCACAAACTCCCATAGGGATAGGGGTGGTGAGGATGGGGACTATTTGGGTGAATTGAAGATGAAGTGTGTTAGAGGATTAGGAGGACACAATTAATGTAGAATGCTACTTGTAAAACTTGTTTTTCCTATTTTTACTAGGGGACATCATTATTTTTTTCCAACTTGTCATAGAGAAAAGTATTTTCTAAAATTTTTGACCAATCGAACATGAAAAGTATTTCTCCATATAGAACACACCCCAGATCTTTTCTTTTAGTCACGGAAGGAGGATTAAGATAGAGAAAAGTGTGGTCGGGTACGTGGTAGGGGTGGAGATGTTATATGTATCTAGGGAGACTATTGGCAATGAATACTTCTAAGTTTTCCTTTAGAAATAAGATTGAACTATGAACAACCACAACGCTTTGATAGAGTGATAAGAGAACATCGCGTGCTGTGTTATTTAGACATATCATGGCATCATATACCACACTATAGATAAAAGTCAAATATTTAAGAGGAGAAGAATAGAGGTATGGATTGGTCATTCATCCAAGTTTCCAACCCGTGCTTCATTGATACTCTGAGATTTCTAGATTATAAAAAAAAGAAGAAAGAAGATTGAAATCTATACAACTTGGATTTAATATGTTGTGGTTTGAATGTCAACATGATGAAACATGTGACAACTTGTTGAGAAAAGCAAATGCCCAAGGCCTAGGCCCAAAATTTTAGTATTTGTTGAAATATAAAGCTGCATTAGATGTTTACAAAGCTCTACAACGAATTTGGTACAAAACTAATACCCTCCCAAAACACGAAGGAAAATATATCTTAGACAATCTAACAATTTCCCCCATCAAATGAATTGAAAGAGGGTACATCAGTTTCAGTTTCTTGGAGTAAACCATCTAAAAAACATAACAAGAATGATGGTGGAGGCTGTGAATGATTTCATAATGAGTAACCTCCATGCTCCGTGTTAGAATGCGCGGTGAAGAAATTGAAGTCACGGTGACTATAAGAAAGCTGCTTCAGCCATGAACCTGCAGCATTTTGAAGATCACATAGTTTTTCATAGTCCTTTTGTGTATGAGTGTTTAGCCATACATCATTTTGCATCTTGTATGCAGCTAAACTGAATGGACTAAGATGAATTCCACCCTCACCCTTCCTTTCTCCATCAGGTTTCTCTTCTGCAACATCTGAAAACAAAAGGCACATCACTCAGTCAAGTAGGATAGAGTAATACCAAAAAATTCTTACATTGTCAGTGTGTATAACTTAAATCAAATATAGCGAGTTTAAAATACATACCTTGGAAAGTTGATGACAATGTATGGTAGGTAAGAAAGCTTGCAAAAACATTTTTAGTAATTCCTTTCATTAGAGCATGATAGAATGGATACCTAATAATATGAAATAAAGCAAATAACTTAGTAATTCCTTTCATTGGAACATGGTAGATTGTTTCCCTATGGGAATACCTCATAGTTTTTAACCAAAGTTTCAGGCCATGCTGAGGTGCCACTTTAAGGGTATCCCAACTTCTAAATAGAATTCCAAGATTAACCTCAACCATATATTTTGAAAAGAAGAGTAGTTTATCGAGAAAACAAATCATTTACCAGTATCGAAAATAATGGCCCCAAATAAGGTAGAATGGATATAGGAGACTCATAAAGCTGATCCTAACTAGTCCAATATCTAGACATAATTGATTGTTAGAAATAATTTGAGAAGGATAACAGAGTTGTGGCTCTGACAGAGCACGACTTTTTCTCTTCCAGAAGTATACCAATTTGTGGAGTTCCTCTCAAATGTCATATCCCATGAGCTACAAATCAAAATCATCTCACACTATAATCTTCTTTTTCAAGAATGTTAGGAACTTCAGTGTGACCCTCTTCCAATGGTCAAAGCAACAACTCCCCTAAACTTGTACCTCAGCCTGGTGGTATTTACCAAAAAGAAGCAATTCATTTTCCTCCACCATGGATAGTGTTCTCTAGTCTTTGGAATGTAACAGTGCCTTCATTCCTGTGATCTGAATTGCCTCTTCTATTGGCATAAACATAAACATTACTACAAGATCCTTCAACTGCTTCCTTCGGAAGGACTATCAAGCGATTGCACCCAATTGCTGCCAGAGTATTTCTTTATCCCTTTTGCTTTCATAGCCGATCTTAGGCTGTTCGCATCACTGCAATAACCAAAAGATAAGACAAACTAGATGCAAGTACATAGTTTGATTCGAGATCAGGCTCTATTTTGAGAAGAATCTCCCTTATATTTTCTTCTGCGCAAGGAATATGACCATGATGCTTACAAGCACTAATGAAACTCCTCAATATCACAGAATTAGGCTCTGTAGACATGCTCCTGATAATATCATAAGCTTCTTCTAATTCTCCAGCACGTCAAAACATATCCACCAGGCATCCGTAATGTTCCATAGTTGGCCTGATGTTATAAATACTTGCCCATTTTTTCAAAATATTCACGGCCCGCATCAACAAAGCCAATATGACTACAAGCATATAAGATTGCAGAAAATGAAAAGCTCTCCGGCCTAAAGCCAGATTCTTCCATTCTGGCAAACAAACATGTCCATGATCAGCAAGACCAGAAATCATGATGGTCCAGGTCTGCAGATTTTTATCATCCATTGAATTGAATATGCAGAAAAAGCCTGTTGTATATGTGTACATTTTGCATACATGCCTAGGAGGGCTATTTCCAGCTCAACATGTAGTTCAATACCACTGGTAACAATGTGCGAGTGAATACATTTACCTAATATGATATTCAGTATACGAGTACATGCCCCCAGCAAGCTAACCAAAGTCATAGAATTTGGCTTTTCATTTGCTAGCTTCACACATTAGAATAGGAGCAGAGCATCTGAAGGCAAGTTACTGAGATATACAGAAAAACATTGACTCTTATGACTTTGGAAAGCCATACAAAAAGCAAAAACCTCACAGTAAAAGTTAAACAGGAAAAGAAAGCAGGAAAGCCAATCATATTAATAGACCTCCTACACAAAAAGAGAGGTCAAGGTAGAAAATATTCATTTGCATGCCAAAAAGGGATGAAAAGTGAACATAAAAGCCCATTAAACTGGTCCCTCTATATGATCAGGTACAAACTATTCAACTTCTTCTACGTCTATAAAAGAATTGATTCACTATATGGAAAAAATGAGCATATCACATGTAGCGGAACTTGACTTAAGAAATTTATAGAATTCACTTAGGTGACATCCTGAATCACACTTTTATGATATCAAATGAAATTGAATAAGACGGGAAAGTATTGACAAAACGGTTGGAGACCCCTGCAGGGAGAACAAGTAGAATTGTTGTCATTACTTCAACTATGAGGAGCAATATCCAAATGTTTGGAGACTTCATTAGGAGAAAGAGTCAAGCCTGCTTATATTATCTCTATTGTCTCCCTATTCCCTATTTATAAATGCAAAACCCTTTATACTCTCCCATGGGAAAGACAAACAAACCATAGTATCATTATAAAGTCGTCGTCTTTTCAATGTTTAATTCAAAGTTTATCTCAAAAGAAACTTAATTATAGGATTTCTCTTTATTTTTCAGGTCTAAATTGCAGATAGAATTTGACATGGGAATCCATCCATATGCAATCCGGACAACTAAACAGCAGCAGTGCTAGACTATTAGACCAATTTACTATCCATAATCCACCTTAGCTTGTTAGTTTTAGAATACTCACGACCATTGGAGCCATGAACTAGCTTCATTTCCAAAAGTTTTGTAGGTAAAAAGTCCAAAGATTGGTTTGCAAAAATTGGGTTTCAAAGCTTAGTGTTTTTATTGGACATGAATGTACATAGAGATTCCAGAATTTATGCAAAAGTAAACTAATACAACAGTGAGACCAGCATGCCTAAATACAAGAGGATGGGAGTGTTGCACACATCTCAACCATGAAAGTTTACCTTCTTTGTTAATTCCCCATTTTAAAGAGTGTCATCAGGACCTTTCCAAGATAAATACTGAAAGCTAAACCATGAAATTTTTCTTCATTTTTACTCCCTTATTTTTCAGGAGTATATGCTCCTTTCCAATTTAAAAGAAAAAATTCCAACCCGAGAATTTCCATCATTGTTAATCCCTGATCATTTAGGAGTGTCTGCAGCTTTCACAATTTTAAAGGCTCATTGATCCTTTCAGTTATGAACCCTAGGCATCGTTTAACAATCTATTGCAGTATTGCAGCAAGAAGGAAAAAGATAAAAAGTTAAATTAGTGAACAAGTTTGGAACTCCTTATTCAAGATAATATATCCAAGTAATAGTAATACTGGTTTCTTCTTATGGTACAAAACAAGTATTCACAATCGACATCTGGGATGAATTTCAAAAAGTTCACTAAGAGTATTAGATCACAGATATCTGCTCAAGACAACCACAAATACCAAGGCACCAAATTTCTGAAGCATAACGAACAAGGTTACAAGCTAGCATTGTTCATAAAAGTTATGACCTATTATGTGTCAGACCTATCAAAAGACGTTTAACTTACAAATTCCTCACAAAACCATACTTGAACTCGTTTCCACAAAGTAGTAAACCTGTCATGCTCAAAATCTACTTGCAGTTTGGTAATTCTATTCATTCCCATTATAATAATCATCTTAAACAACTTTCACATAATGCTATATAATCACTCTGCCTTCGCACACTTGCTGGGTTCACAAATCTTAAATAATGTACTGATTCCAGAGTAATCAGTAGATACATGAAATATCTTTTAGAAGGAGAAAGAAGAAGAAACTGAAATAATAAGACAACGATTATTACTATCATGCTTGAGTCACAAATAGTTAAAGTCTGCTATATAATCCCTAATACATAGATTGTGATAATTGGGTGTGAAATTCGTATAAAAGTAATAATTAATATGTGTTTTTGACAAATAACTGAAACAAATATACATACCAATGAACGTAAGCAGCCATCACTGAACTCCAAGAAACTATATCCCTCTCAAGCATTTCATCAAACATCTGTCTTGCAAACCTGATCACACCAAATCTAGCATACATTCTCAAAATGGTATTGTTCACATGTAAATCTGAACCAAAACCCGACTTGACAGCCATGGAATGCAACGATCCACCTGTTCCAATCATCAAACAATGCCCAAAAACCTTTAGCACAACTGCGAATGTGAATTTATCTAGTTTTAATCTGATTTTCTTAAACTGTACAAAGAGCTTCAGAGACTCTATATAGGAATATGCTCTCATCATTGTGTTCCATGCGAAGATTGGTTGAATTATGTGAGAATTATCAAAAATTGTACGGGTGAAATGGAGGGATATTGAAGAAGATAATGATATGAACTGGGAGAGATGATAGTGGTCGTGATGAATACCAATTTGTGGCTTTGACAGAGCACATCTTTTCCTCTTCCAGAAGTATACCAATTTGTGGAGCTCCTCTCAAATGTCATATCCCAACTGATCTGATACATTTGTCATTATTTTTTCTGTATCTTCTTCCTAACTCTGTTCTTCATTTTTACTACTAATTGTTGTTACTTCAATTACTTTGTTTATCTTGTTGATTATGTTTCTTTGATCTTAACAACAATTAAAAACTGTTGACCCGGGTTGGAAATATGGGAAAAGAACAAGTGAGACCAATAGGGCAGTAGTTGAGGGTAACTTTTGTAAAAAAGTTACTAATGGCGGAATCTTTCGTCACAAACAACACCTGATTGGTACTTGCAAGGACGTCACACGGTGTGAACAATGCCCGAATGCTGTAAGGGAAGAAATGAAAAAATATGTTGATGAAAAGAAGGAACAAAATCGTTAGGCTTTACTTCAATCGGATCTGACTAATATTGGTGATGATAAAGATGAAGATATGGAAGAAGGTGAAGCTACTGAATAGTCACTTCCTTCAAAATCACGAAAACAGTCATAGAATGCAACAATCATAGAACCATTATGGTTTAAGGGGGAATACTAAAAGCTTACAAAGGACGGGAAAAGAAGTAGCCACATGGCAGTTGATGAAGCTGAGGAAGATGATGGTTCTATGATTGTTGCATTCTATGACTGTTTTCGTGATTTTGAAGGAAGTGACTATTCAGTAGCTTCACCTTCTTCCATATCTTCATCTTTATCATCACCAATATTAGTCACATCCGATTGAAGTAAAGCCTGACTTTTTTGTTCCTTCTTTTCATCAACATATTTTTTCATTTCTTCCCTTACAGCATCCGGGCATTGTTCACACAGTGTGACGTCCTTGCAAGTACCAATCAAGTGTTGTTTGTGATGAAAGATTCTGCCATTAATAACTTTTTTACAAAAGTTACACTCAACTGCGGCCCTATTGGTCTCACTTGTTCTACTCCCATATTTCCAATCCGGGTCAACAATTTTTAATCGCTGTTAATATAAAAAAAAACATAATCAGCAAGATAAATAAAGTAATTGAAGTAACAACTATTAGTAGTAAAAATGAAGAACATAGTTAGGAACAAGATACAAAAATAATAACGACAAATGTATCGGATCAGATTGATGATAACAAAACGGCTTAACCAAAGTGACAAAATTTGGCTTTTCATTTGCTAGCTTCATACATTGGAACAGGAGCAGAGCATCTGAAGGCAAGTTACTGAGATATCCAGGAAAACATTGACTATTATGACTTTGAAAAACAAAAACCTCAAAGTAAAAGTTAAACAGGAAAAGAAAGCAGGAAAGACAATCATATTAATAGATCTACACAAAAATAGAGGTCAAGGTAGCAAATATTCATTTGCATGCCAAAAAGGGATGAAAAGCAAACATAAAAGCCCATTAAACTGGTCCCTCTATATGATCAGGTACAAACTATTCAACTTCTTCTACGTCTATAAAAGAATTGTTCACTATATGAAAAAAATGAGCATGTCACATGTAGCGGAACTTGGATTAAGAAATTTATAGAATTCACTTAGGTGACATCCTGAATCACACTTTTATGATATCAAATGAAATTGAATAAAACGTGAAAGTATTGACAAAACGGTTGGAGACCCCTGCAGGGAGAACAAGTAGAATCATTGTCATTGCTTCAACTATGAGGAGCAATAGCGAAATGTTTGGAGATTTCATCGGGAGAAAGTCAAGCCTACTTATATTTTGTCTATTGCTCCCTATTCCCTATTAATAAATGCAATGTCCCTTATACTCTCCCATGGGAAAGACAAACTAACCATAGTATCATTATAAAGTTGTTGTCCTTTCAACGTTTAATTCAAAGTTTATCTCAAAAGAAACTTAATTTTAGGATTTCTCTTTATTTTTCAGGTCAAAATTGCAGACAGAATTTGACATGGGAATCCATCCATATGTAATCCGAACAACTAAACAGCAGCAGTGTTAGACTATTCGACCAAATTACTATCCATAACCCGCCTTAGCTTGTTAGTTTTAGAATACTCATGACCATTGGAGCCACGATCTAGCTTCCTCTTTCCAAAAGTTTTGTAGGTAAAAAGTCCAAAGATTGGTTTGCAAAAATTGGGTTTCGAGGCTCAGTGGTTTATTGGACATGAATGTACAAAGAGATTCCAGAATTTAAAAAAAAAAAAACTAACATGCTCTAATGTATGCAAAAGTAAACAAATAATTTTTCTTCATTTTTACTCCCTTATTTTTCAGGAGTACATGCTCCTTTCCAATCTAAAAGAAAAAATTCCAACCCCAAAAATTTCCATCATTGTTAATCCCTGATCATTTAGGAGTGTATGTAGCTTTCACAATTTTAAAGGTTCAACACCTTATTGATCCTTTTAGATATGAACCCTAGGCATCATTTAACAATATATTGCAGTATTGCAGCAAGAAGGAAAAATAGAAAAGTTAGACTAGTGAACAAGTTTGGAACTCTTTATTCAAGCTAATATATCCAAGTAATAGTAATACTGGTTTCTTCTTATGGTACAAAATAAGTATTCACAATCGATATTTGGGATGAATTTTAAAAAGTTCACCAAGAGTATTAGATCACAGATATCTGCTCAAGAGAACCACAAATACCATGGCACCAAATTTCTGAAGGATAATGAACAAGGTTACAAGCTTGCATTGTTCATAAAAACTGTGAATCGAGATTAAGGAGCTATTCTAATGAATTCTAGCTCAGATTGGCTACTTGATGTGACCTTCCATGGATAATAAGATAATTTAAGATTAATAACTATTTTGTGGGATTTATGCTTAGACACCGAGAAGATATTGAGATGGAAGCTCTCCCGTAGTTGAGGCCGGGGTTCTAGTAGCAAACTCCCTATCTCATAGATATGTGTCACCATAGGTTTGTCCTAGATAGACATTAGCTAGTGGATCCACCTAAGCTAGAAGTTTATGGTTCTTACCTTGACAAGTAAGGACATCTCTTTTCGGTATGGGATAGACACCGGATTCCATGTTATAGCTCACATGGTCTATGTTCGTTAAAGGTAATCTCCCACAATAATGAACTAAGGTTAGTTCCAAAAGTATCTCAAATATGTTTTAAAGATGTTTAGCTTGCATTGACCATGATTATGACTTACGTTTTCTAACATGTTATTTTATTATTTATCTTGGTCATTGCATGTCATGTAAAGTCCTTTCTAGCGTGATTTCATAACTCTTATGTATTGCAATCATACTTAGTACATTCCATGTACTAATGCATACTTGTGCCTACATTGTTGTACTAATGTAGGGTCCGACGCTTCCATTTCGTGCACTCGTGGCTAGTGATCCCATATAGACATTAAAGATTGGTGAGTCCTCATGTTCTGAGGACCGAGATTCTTTTATTGTTTTCACGTCTTTTCATTTTAGATTTTGTATGTGATGTATGGGTTACGTCTCAATCACTCCTATGATGTAATAGATGACTTGAGACCTTTGTTAGACTTCCGCTATTTTTGTCAAACTCTTTATAATTCAAAAAGTTTTTTTAACTCTTTAAAATTTTATTATCTTGTTTATGTATGCTAAGTGGCTTGTATAGGGACTCTCGGGGTCCTATACGCCATGTTACGACTAGGGTGTACTTTGGGTCATGACAGTTTGAGGCTCTAAAGTTTCATCGTGCCCACTATGGCAGTAGGCATCCTGCTATAGCGACACTCAGACTGTTATAGTGGGTTGGGCCACTATAGCGGGGTGAAACATTATTTTATGCATAAATAACCCTAAAACCCCTATTTTCTGCAGTTTGTGTTCTTGGAGTTGGGAGGGGTGATTTTGGGCAGTTTGCACTCATTTTTTCACCGAATTCGTCGGTAAAGGTAAGTTCTTGACTCCCAATCTTGTGCATTGATTCTGAAGCCGTAGAATCTAGGTTATTGCTCTTAGGGGAGGGTTTTGACATGATTTCATGGTGGGAAAAGCTCTAAGTTGGGGAAGATGATCATATATTTGTCTGGGATTAGGGTTTCTCGATGATCCAGGTAAATTATAGGCCATTAGTGATTGATTATTGCTTTTATTATTTATTTTACACCAAGAACAAGTTAAGGATCTTCACAAGAGGAAAGCTCGAGTTCTTTAGAGTTTCTAAGAGGCTTGATTCGAAGTAGGTGATGGTTGTATATTTTCGGTTTATGTATCTATGCATGCATGTCTACTCCTTTGTAGTGTCACTGAGGCTATGCATGGTAGTGAATACATAGGGAGACATGAAATGGCATCATGTAGGTAATCTCATGTAATAGACTTGGTATTATGACTTAAGGTTTTCAAGTGGTATTGTTTATTGTCCGTGTGATTGTGCATTATTGTTTGTGATTGTTGGTTGGTTCAGGTACCACACCAGTACACTAACTATAGATGATTCAGGTAACACGCTGGTACACTATCAGTTTTGGTTTGGGTTCCGTGAGAGGACCTGGTATGTGATTGTGGTTCCATGAGAGAACCGGACATTTGATCCAAGACATCAATTAAGGGACGCTTGATTCTGAATCCAAGGTGAGCTACATCTTTCATGATGCCATGGATTTCTCTGATTTTCTTGTCCATCTCTTTTGACACAAACATTAGCTTTAGTTTTATGTTTAGTTTCAGGGTTGCATCCCTAGTCTTGATTATTAGAGTTTTGGTATGGTTACTTTCAGTTCTTAGGGTTATTTCTGCATTAAATGTTTTTGGATTCTAGGATTGAGTTTATGGGGACTCAATTCTTTAGTTGTCTAAATTGTTATTTCTTATTTATGACAAACTTGGTTTTATTTAAATGGTGTTGGGTCAGTCCTTGGTTCTCCCACCAAGTGATTTAGTGTGGATGTCACTCACGATGGTCGGGGTCACGACAAGAGGAACAAATATTAACATAAATTCACTACTAAGAAATAAATTCAATTTATCCAGATGTCATATTAATATTTTCCTTAAATCGCATATTGAAAGTTAACAAATAACACATCTCAATGAAATATTAAATGTGCTAACTAATTATTATAGAAATCAACATTCTTTTAGATAATTTTTTCTAATGGAATTTAGAATAAAATGTAAAATGTAATTAATATTGTATTAACTCAATTTCCAATATATCATATTGAATCTATGACTAATTCGGATTCTAAGGGACACTCTTTAACAAAAATTTCTACATACTCAAGGCTCAAACCCGAGACCTCTGGTTAAGGATGAATGGATCATATACATCTCACCACAACTATTGTTGGTACTAATTATTACTTAAGTTACTTTTAGTTTAATAGTTGACAATATGCTTGATATTGTTGTTGTCTTCTACCAACACGGATTGTGATGTAGTAGAAGATAGTATTCCTTCATCCTTAACCAGAAGTGTCAGGTTCGAGTCTTGAGCATGAGTTACCTTTGTTAGAAAGAAGTTTATCCTCAATTTGAGACTTTTCATTATCCGAATCTAATTGAGTCACAATAAGAATCTCAGACACCAAATGAAATACACATTTTTTTCTTTTACCTACGAACATTAGACATTTTGTAAAAGGAATTTAAGGGTGAGCTTAAATATTATGAATTAGGCTCATCATTCCTCTATCTTTTAGTGAATAACTCCACAATCTCCTTAATGAAAACATTTTTTTTACTGGTTTTGTGTTCTATATATAGAGTATCGTCTTTATCTTCTTCTTTTTTATGTGTCATTAATTTAGATTCATTTAATGTTGATAAAGATAAGAAAAATTTAGAAGAAAATGGTTGTTTGTCAATTAAATTAATTTTGTGAATAACTTTTCTTGTGGTACATGATGGTGATTTTTGAATAAATATCTTGTGTTCTTAACCTATTAAATGACATGAAATTGAATAAAATTAGGAGGAGCTAATATCAAGAGAAGTTCACTACTAAGAAGTAAATTTTATTTATTCAGATGCCATATTTACATGTTCTTTTAAAATTATTTTAATCACATATTGAAAGGTAAATATAACATATCTCAATGGAATATCAAACGTGACAACTCATTATTATAGAAATGATCATTCTTCTAGATAAAATAGTTCCAATGGAATATAGAATAAATTTTAAATTGTAATTAATATTATTTTCACTTTGTTTTCAATATATCATATTGTATCCTGACTAGTTCGGATTTTGAGGGACTCTTTTACAAAATTTTCTTCATATACAAGGCTCAAACTCGAAACCTCTGATTAAGGATGGATGCATCATATACATCTCACCACAACTATTGTTGGTACTAACAGTAACTTAATTTACTTTCTCTTGAATATTAGGTTATATGTTGGATTTATTTGTTGTCTTCTACCAACAAAGATTGTCGTGGAGTAGAAGTTAGTATTCGTTAACCTTAACCAGAAGTATCAGGTTCGAGTCTTGGGCATGCATTACCTTTGTTGGAAAGAGGTTTACCATCAATTTGGGACATTCCATTATCCGAATCAAATTGAGTCCCAATAAGAATGTCAGACACCAAGTAAAGTAAATTAAGATACTTGTTCTTCTTGTACTTATGAAAATTAGATATTTTCAAAAAGAAAATGAGGGTGATCTCAAAGATTATGAGATAAGGCTCATCAATCCTCCATCTTTTAGTGAACAACCCTTCAATATCCTTAATGAAACATTTTAATTTTTATCTATTTTGTTTTTCCTACATCTAAAGTATCGTCCTGTATGTTATTTTCTTTTCTTTTTTTCCTATTAATAAAGATTCATTTATTGTAGATAATAATAATTTGTTTTGAAGGAAATGATTGTATGTAATTTAGATTAATTTTTCTTACTAGTTTTCCTTGTGGTATATGGTGATGATTTTATAGCTCCAAATAAAATCTTGTGTTCTGAACCTATTAAGTGTCATGTTATTCGATCAAAATCAAAGAGGAGTAAATAGTAACAAAAAAAATTCACTACTAAGAAGTAAATTCTATGTATTATGATGCCATATTTATATTTTCTTTTAAACACATATTGATAGTTAAAAAATAACATATTCCAATGGAATATATAACGTGATAGCACATTATTATAGGAATTATCATTTTTCTTGATAAGAGAATTCCAATGGAATTCATAATAAATTGTAAATTGTAATTAATATTGTGTTCACTCGGTTTTCAATATATCATATTGAATCTTTGACTAATTCAAATTTCGACAGACACTCTAACAATATTTTCTTCATATCTAAGGCTCAAACCCGAGACCTCTGGTTAAGGATGGATGAATCAGATACATCACACCACAACTATTGTCGATACCAATAATAACTTAATTTGCTTTCTTGTGCATATTCTGCAATATTTTTGATTAACTTGATGTATTCTACCAACAAGGATTGTGGTCGGGTAGGAGTTAATATTCCTTCATCCTTAACTAGAAGTGTCAGGTTTGAGTTTTGGACATGAGTTATCTTTGTTAGACAGATGTTTACCCTCAATTTGGGACTTTCCATATGTGAACCTAATTGAGTCTCAATAAGAATATTGAATACCAAGAAAGAAAAAAAAAGTTTCTTCCTGTACTTATGAAAATTAGACATTTTGCAAAAAGAATTTGAGGATGAGCTCAAAGATTAAAGGATTAGGCTCATCAATCCTCCATCTTTTACTGAATGACCCCTCAATTCCCTTAATGAAAATATTTACTTTTTATCTGTTTTGTGTTCTCAACATATAAAGTATCGTCTTTATCTTTATTTTATTTTCTTTTTCTGTGCTATTAATATAGATTCATTTAATGTTGATAATGATAATTTTCTTTTGAAGGAAATGATTGTTTGGCAATTAAATTAATTTTATGCCTAATTTTCATCATGGTATATAATGATGATTTTTATAACACTAGGTAAATAAAGATCATGTGTTCATAACCTATTAAATGACATGGTATTAAATAAAAATTAGGTTGAGTAAATGTCAATATTAATTTACTAGTAAGGAGTAAATTCTTTATATTCTGATGACATATTTATATTTTCTTTTAAAGTTTCTTTTGAAAACTTATTGAAAGATAAAAAAAAAACACATCTTAATGAAATATTATACTATGAAGCTCAGACAGGTCAACAAATTAATAAAGAGAAAAGTTTTTTCTATCTTAATCAAAGTGCAACTGCAGAGATGAAAATCTTGGTGGTGGAATGTACATGTATTTCTAGGGATCAATTCTCATTATTCATGCTAGAAAAAGAAGGGAACATTATGCAGATCTCATTAGGAAGGTGAAGGATAAGCTACATGCATGAAAATGTAATATGCTTTCTTTTGGTGGTAAGGAAGTGTTATTGTCCAGCGGTTTACAAAGCATACCTATACATGTTATATCTTCTCTTGTCCCTCTTTAATATGTGTTGAAAGAGCTCCATAGAATTTTCGCAAAGTTCTTTTGAAATAACAGGCTAACCGGTAGGAGCAAATAGTGGGCTACCTGGGAAAAAGTTTGCTTACCAAGGACTGAAGATGATTTGGGTTTTATATCTACGGGTGATGTGTCTAAAGCAATGTATTCTAAGTTGTGGTGGAAATTTCAAACTCAAAGCTCTTTATCGGCAAACTTCATTTGGAATAAGTATTGTTAAAAGCATATTCCTGCCCTTGTTCAATGGGAAGGGGGTTCACAAGTGTGGAAGTAAATGTTAGAAAACAGAGAAGTGATGGAATAGAATATGTGGTGGGAACGAAAGGGAGGATCTTCTAGTATATGGTTTGATGATTGGACCAATCTTGGTCCTTTATTTTCTCTTCCTACAGAAGCGCATGGTTGTCATCTATGGCTGATATTTATATTTTTCTTAAAGAAGATGGTTGGGATTTTGAAATAATGCAGGACCATTTGCCTAATCATATTTTGGAACATGTCATATCAAATATGAGATTTGTTAGGCATGCTGATCAGATGGATAAACCATGGTGGAGTAAATCTAGCATAGAAAAATTTACTGTTAAATTAGCCTAGGAGACACTCAGATATAGGGCTGATTATGTAGATGATTACAAGAAGATTTGGGTGCAAGGATTACCTTTCAAATCTCTTTTTTTTGGTTGGAGGCTCTATGGCATAACATGCCTATTGCTGATATTATGTCTAGTTAGAACCCTAACATTTCTTAGTTGTGTCAGTGCTACAGGATTCCTGTTAGGGAAACTATTGATCATCTTTTCCTCTACAGGGAAGTTGTTGCCTTTATTTGGGATTACTATGCTAGGGCTGCTGGAATTTTAGGCCCATGGATTCAAATTAAACACACTATGAAAAATGGTGGAATGCACAAGCTAATGCTAGGTTGAGAGTGCTTTTCCATGCTATGCCTAATATCATATTATGGTTTATGGAGGAGGAGAAACACTACCTTGCATGGAGGCTCATATACTACAAACAAGATGATGTGGGAGATTTCCAAGTTTATAAGTTAAAGTTTCACACAACTTGTCCTACTACTTGTCCAAAAATGGTGCTCATGTTGGAAAATTACTCACCCATATATCAGACTAAAATTGTAAGGTGGGTTCCACCTCCTAATGGTTGGTTGGAGTGCAATACTGATGGGGCATCTTGAGGTAATTCTGGTCCTAGGGCTGTTGCTTATTGTTTGAGAGATCAAGATGGTTCTCTTGTGGGTGCCAAAGGATTAAGGATTTCTGGTTCTACTAATTTGGTGGTTGAGGCTAGGGCTATAAGTGAAGGGCTGCAATAATGCCTAAAAAAAACGTTTACCAATATTATCATGAATCAAATTCATTGGCTATGGTTAACATCATTAATTGAGTTTGGAAGATCCCTTGGAGTGTGACTATGGAGGTTAACTCCATTCACAGAATCAACATTCTTATCACATTGAGAGTACAACAATGCTTAAGGGAGGGAAACACTTTTGCTGATTTTTTTTGCTAACTTTGGTTTTTAGTTTTGCAGGTACATATGAAGGTATAACAGAACAAGAAGTTCCAAGAGAAGGAAGGAGAATAATGATACTAGATAAAAGCAGCACGCCAATCTTAAGATTTCAACAGACAAGCACAATAAAGAGAACATATTTGAGTTTTAGTGATTGTACAAGAACAAAAAAAATCACAAATTCAGACTCTAGGATGCAAAAGAGGATTTTGGTGATTCTATTTGAGTTTCTTTTTAAGCCTGAAGCAATTTCATCTAGTTGACAGTACTAGCACCTTGTGAGAGCATAGAGGTGCTCCAAAGGTACTAATTAGGGTCTAAAGAGATCAAATAAATTTTCACCGAACCTAATATTGGTTCAAAGGTTAATTCAGTCTCAACTTTCTTTAGCTCAAAACAGTTTTTGAAGTAATAAACAATTGAGATATTTAGTCTTTTTTGGAGTTATTAATTTCTTATGAGATTCAATCCATTGAAGATTAGGTAATGAAATTGCAAGTTACTATGAGTTTGTCAGATAAGTATTTGATTCCAACAAAAGCATATGATACAAATACTTAGTTTGAACAATTAGAATGGTCCTTCTTGACCTCGATCATCATAAAATGAGATGTATCAATGGATTACATGGTTTTAAGCATTAGTCGAAAGGGAGATGGCAGTTACCTGATTGAAGCTAAATTTATCGATTTAGCTACCAGTGACCTTTCTCGAATGGTTCCGATCGACTGAGCAGATTGATGAAGGGCCTAGAAATACCAATTCTTAATTAGTTTCAGTCATAGATCTACTCCTTAAACGATGGTATCAATCTTCTTAAGAGATTCTATATATTGAATGATAGATTTACAAATAATACTAATGATTGGAGAGTGTACCTTCGTTGCTTTACTTGAAACACAGCTCAACCCATATGATTTCTGATCGAAAATGGTGATCTCCGCAGCGGCATTGTTGAGGAAGCCTGAAGATCTTCAGATGTCCAAAGATGGTTGTTCAGTTTCCAATTCTAGGATCTTTCCCCTTTCCTTTCTATTTGTTTATTGCATTCCTTTTTTGTTTGTTTTGTTTTAGTTCAGTTCGTTTTTTCCCAGATTTTATGGGCTTTGGTTTTTGGGCCAGCTATTTGTGTACATTTTAGTAGTTTATAACATCTGACCCAATTGGTCTTTTAAGTTTTTTTAAAAAGAAATTATCATTCTTCTAGATAAAAGATTTCCCATGGAATTTAGAATAATTTTAAACTATAATTAATATTGTTTCACTCGGTTTCAATATATCGATGTCACGATTCGAAACCAGGCCATGTGGCGTCCACTATAACCGCCCAAGTGTACAAGCCTAACCTAAAAAAGATGCAAAAGAAACAATTTAAATAATATTAATAAGGATAAGTGGAAGTAGAATGGGGTATATATATACAAAATAAGCCATGTCATAAGTTTGTAATATGATACAAAATGTACAAAACTGGCCCAAAAGTGAGCTAGAAAACAAACTAACACAAGAACCAATCCAAAGACATGGTGTTACCTATACATTAGCTACTAAGTACAGAAAAGTCATATATCCAGAGAATTGACTAATCCAGAATACAAAATATGAGTCAGTACAAAAGGACAACAACAAGTGAGTGAAGGCAAGGAGCTCACTACAATCTAAGTACGTGACAACCATGGGAGATCCAACGCTCACTGGGGGTGACTCATATCGGGAGCTTCATCAGAAAAAGATACACAAGTGCAATATGAGTGCCAAAACACGGGGTACTCATTAGGCATCATAGACCAACTGAGCTCAGAAATATCAAATATATAGAAGGAGCATGATGATACTAGTAAGTAAAGGGAAATTCTAAGATACTCTAACAATACGGTAGAGAATAGACAAATAATATCAAGATTCAGTCATAAGCTACACATAACTCACAAGGCAACCAACATGCTCAAAGGCCAAAGCACATAGTCATCCAATGAAAATCACCAAGTAAGGAAAGCCATAAGCCCAGAAGAAACATTGAGCCACCTGGAATGATACTTCAAGCCTAACCGAATGGTAATAACCTGGATAGATGTATCCACAGTCCCCAGGGATGACACGTTGAGCTTACCAATAAACTAGATAAACGCATCAATGGGCAGCCCAGGATGATACATCGAGCTTACCAACAACGTAAATAGAAATAGTAGAATGTTGCCCGAGCCTAAGCCAATGGGCCGCCCGGAATGGTACATAAGGCTCATCAGAGTAAAAGCGGCCGAAAACATGGGCAATGAAGCAAATGGGCATTTTTCACCCTCCCCCATTCATGATAGTTCCCAAGGACTACCAATTTGTTCATTTAAAGCATTCGTTTTACCAAATCAAGTTCTTCACCAATTGTCATCAATCAAGACAATAATACCTCAAATATCTTCACAATCAATTCACATCACACACATATAACCGGGTATAATACCTATCACACCATGAGAGTACTAACCTTGAATTCCTGCCAGTCCAAGTTCACGGCCTCGGGCCCAACAATTTAATAAATAACCAAAATCACAACTCAAGGCACCACAATATCAACCAAATCAATCAAACACAATACAATCCTATGTTTCACGCCATCTAAGTGCAACGTCTAAGGATACTACCAATACAAACACAAAGATCACCTAAACTAAGGCTCCTTCGACTAAAACTACGTTAATCAACCAACTTATGGACATAACTATACAAGGATCAATAAATCCTAACACAACCTAAGGTTCCAACCTAATCATGCAACACTACTCAAATGTAGATAATCTAACTAAGCCAAGTCTAAGAACAAGGAAGCCATAACCTACCTCAAGGCCGAAACTGAACATGAACTCAGGAACATTTCCCTTATGTAGAGCCTCAAACTACTGCCAAACTATAAAGAATAGAATGAGCAAGTCAATATGGGACTAATGATACCCATATCACTAAAATTAATTTTGGACTAGAATTGGGTAAAATATTGACCCTCGAATCAACAATACATAATTGTGAAACAAACACTGTCATTATGTTCCCCTCGGATTTGGGATCAGATGCATGAAAGATGGGCTAAAATGGAGCTCAATTCGGACCTCAAATGGTCAATTAAGCTAACTTTAAAAATACTAAATTCAAGAATTTGAGGTCAAAAAAGGGACTTCATTGTGGAATTAAAGCCATAAAAGAGTAGAGAAGAGTGAGAGGAAGAAATTCATCTTTAAAGCATTGAAAATGGTGAAGAATTGCATAAATTAACCAAAACCCGATCCCCTTCTTAATGCCCCTACCGCCTTCATTGACTTAACGACACGAGTGTTCAGGACGTATCTAGATATGATTATCATTGTTTTCATAGATGATATTCTGGTATACTCACAGAGCAGGAGTGATCATAAGCAGCATTTGAGGATTGTGTTCTAGACTTTGAGAGATGAGCGACTTTATGCCAAGTTCTCAAAGTGCGAGTTTTAGCTGGAGTTGTAGCATTCTTGAGGCACATGGTGTTCAAGGATAGCATCATGGTACATCCGGCAAAGATTGCGGCTATTCTTTGTTGGGCTAGGTCCATTTCGGTGACTAAGGTTCGGAGCTTCGTCGGTTTGGTAGGCTACTACAAACGGTTTGTGGAAGGTTTCTCCACTATTGCAACACCTTTGACCCGGTTGACCCACCTTGATGTTCTGTTTGAGTGGTCTGAGGAGTGTGAGTTAAACTTTCGGAAGCTCAAGGAAGTGCTGACTACTGCTCATGTATTCACTCATCTAGTTGAGGGTGAGGGCCTCACAGTCTATTGTGTCGCATCCAGTGTTGGTTTGGGTTGTGTATTGATGCAGAAGGCTTGGGTTAATGCTTACGCATTGAGGCAGCTTAGGCTACATGAGCGCAACTACCCCACTCATGACTTAGAGTTGGCTAGTTTTTGTGCGTAAGATCTGGAGGCACTACTGGCACGGAGTTCGTTGTGAGATCTACACTGATCACAGGAGCCTTCTATACATCATAAGCCAGAGGGATCTTAATTCGAGGCAGTGTCGATGTATTGAGCTTCTGAAGAGACTATGACCTTCTTATTCTCTACCATCTGGGAAAGGCAAATGTGGTAGCGAACGCCTTGAGTCAGAAGGTAGTGAGTATGGGTAGACTAGCCTTCTTATCTATTGTGGAGCAACCTTTAGCTTTATACATTCAGTCCTTAGCTAATCGAATGATACGATTGGATGTTTCAAATTCTAGGCATGACTTAGCCTATGTGGGAGTTCAGTCCTCTCTACTTGATCAGATCTGCATCCGCCATTTTGAGGATGAGGCCTTGGTGGCACTTTGAGATCGAGTGTTAGAGGGTGCACCTGATCAGGTTACCTTAAATTCAGATGGGGTTTTGAGGTTTGTAGGCCATATTAGTGTCTTGAGAGTTGGGGGTTTGATTTAGTTGATATTCTGTGAGGCCCATGATTCTAGATATTCTATTCATTTAGGAACCGCGAAGATGTATCGTGACTTGAGGTAGCATTACTGGTGAGCTGGCATGAGGAGAGATATTGCAGAATATGTGTCTCGTTGCTTGAGTTGTCAACAAGTAAAGGTCGAGCACTTGAGACTTGGTGGTGAGTTTCATAGATTACCTATTTCGGAGTGGAATTGGGACCGCATCACCATGGACTTTGTGGTAGGGTTGCCTTGGACTTTTAGAGGTGTTGACAATATTTGGGTCATCGTTGATCGATTGACCAAATCAACATACTTCCTCCATGTTCAGTCTCCATTCAGTGCTGAGAGGTTAGCCCGTATCTACATTCATGAGTTGGTTCGTCTTCATGGTGTGCCTGTCTCCATTATATCAGATCGGGGGGCTCAGTTTACTTCTAGATTTTAGAGGACTTTTCAAGATGAGTTGGGCACCCACATTGATCTAATCACAGCTTTCCACCCATAGACAGATGGTCAATCGGAGCATACGATTCAAATTCTTGAGGATATGTCGCGAACTTGTGTTTTTGAGTTCAAAGATCAGTGGGATCAGTTTTACCTTTGGCAGAGTTTGCGTACAACAATAGCTACCATTCTAGCATCCAGATGGCCTTGTTCGAGGCCTTTTATAGTAGGCGTTATCATTCTCTGGTTGGTTGGTTTGAATCTACAGAGCCCAGACCACGTGGTACAGACTTGATTCAAGAGGCTTTTGAGTAGGTGAGGGTGATTCAGGATAGACCTCGGGCAACTAAGAGTAGGCACAGGAGTTATGTTGATTGTAGGCGGCGGCCTTTGAGGTTTTCAGTTGGTGGTAGAGTCTTCCTCTTTGTGTCGCCCATGAAGGGCGTGATGAAATTTGGGAGGCGGGGCAAGCTTAGCCCTAGGTATATTGGGCCTCTTAAGATCCTCTGGACAGTTGGAGACGTTGCATATGAGTTAGCTTTGCCTCCGATGTTCTCAGCTATCCACCCAACCTTCATGTTTCGACATTGCACAGGTATGTTCCTGATGAGTCACATGTGCTTCAATATGATGCAGTAGAGTTAGACGGTCGCTTGACCTTCATAGAGGAGCCAGTTGCCATTCTTGCCAGAGATGTCCGACGATTGTGTTTGAGAGCCATTCCTATGGTTAAGGTCCGTTGGAGGTATCGTCCAGTTGAGGAGGCTACCTGGAGACCGAGCATGATATGTGGGACCAGTTCCCAGGCTTGTTTGAGCCTTCAGGTACTTCTTCACTCTTACTTTTGCAAACAAAAGTCCTTTTTAGTAGTGGATGTTGTAATGACCTTCAAGTCATTTTTGTATTCATGCCTCCTGTTTTTTGTTTAGAGATTTCATGTAGCGATCCCAAGTCATTTATGACTAGCTGGGACTGACAGTTCGATCACCTGGTCGTTCTTTTGGTATTTATGCGAGTGTTAGTGTTTTGGGAGCTTTTGGACCTTAAACGGTCAGTTTTGATCAAAAGTTTAGGAAGATGACCTCGGAATTCAATTCTAAAAATTCCATCGCTCTAGAAGGGTCATTTTAGGCTAGTAGCATTATCTGCACGACTCCCGAGGCTTTCATTGCAGGTCTGTGCGATTAGGCGTTTTAACTTTCAAGTTGAAGCCTAAGTTTTACATTAGTCAACATTCTGAGTAAACAAGCTCGGATGAGAATTCTGTTAATGTGGTTAGCTCCATAATGTTGATTTTAGTCTAGAACGACCCTTCATTTAGTTCCTGAGGCTTCAAGGCTAATTTCAAGTCCCCTCGTGGATTTTGGCTTAAAATGGAAATTGGGTGTGGGACCCACTTTTTATCAAAACAACCTCAGACGGGAATTTTGATGGTTCTGTTGAGTCCGAAATGTTGCTTTCAATGGGGTACATAGTTTTTTTCCGTGCACGGGGTTGCGAACGAGTCCAGGGCACCCCGTCGAAGTTTTGGAGGCCAAGCCCTTTGCTGTCAGCTGAGGCATTGCAGTTGCGCGCCTGGCTTCGCAGTCGTGAAGGGCTGGTGCCTGGGCTTCGCGTTCGCACATGGGCTGCCGCATTCGCAAATGGCTAGCCTCACATTCGGAATGGCTAGCCTTTATATTCATAGCTATTGTTCCAACATCTTCACAATGTAATTAGAGGTTTTGTATGCTTGGGTGTATGGTTAACTGGGTGGTTATTTTTGTCATCTCATTCTTTGGGTCAGATTATTTGGGGTCTCCCTTGATGAGTATGCGTTGTCTAAAGATCGGGTTTTTGTAGCTTAAAGTTTTTGGGAAGATTATGTTAAGAGCATGAAATTTTACCAAGATTAGTGATGGTTTTGTGCATTATGACTTATGAGTGTTTGGTGGTTGGATTTGTCTTCACTCCTAGTTTTAGGAGGTATTAGTTCAAAATTTCTCGTGATTATGAGGAAAAAAGATTTGTCCCAATGGTTGTGCTGTGGTTTAGAGAGTTTCAATTCAGGTCTGGTTCATGGGTTAGTCCGTGGCTTGGTAATCACTCCTGGTTTGCAAATTTTTCAATTTTTGTTTGGAAGTTAAGTTCTTGGTAGTTGATCCTTATGGTATGGTCCTAAGAATGAGTTCATTTGGAGAAGCAAATACCAATTTTGGAAATTATGCATCAACTTCTTGATAACATCGAGTATTCTTCTTTCTTTTCTTTATGTTTGAGGACAAACATGGTTATAGTGGTGGTTAATAAAATGACTTTAAAGGTCATTTTTGAAAATTTTTGGAAAATTATTGTTTTACCCATCTCGATAGTTGCCCCGTGTCTTGTTTGATCAGTTTACGAAGTTGGTTTTGAAATTTGCGTATAAAATTGTGCTTTTCGAAAATTTTAGAGTTGTGGAGAGTTAAAATTGTTAAAAGTAATTTTTGGTAACAACCGTAGCTACGAGTCTCAAAATGTAATTATGTCAGTTCCATCAGCTCCAAAACGTGACTTTTGGGTTAGTAAGACTATTGGCTCGGGTCTTGAGGTATTTAGATGAGTTTTGGAAGAGTTTTTGAGTTTTGAAAGTTAAAAGCATCAAATATTTAAACAAGGTCAACATTTGGTGATAGAAAGCTCGAATGGAATTCTGATAGCTCTGGAATGTGGTTTTTGGTCATAATTCAGAGTTACGGGTGTGGCAATGTGTTTTCTAAAGAAATTTGGTACTAATGGTTATTTTGGAAGCATGAGCAGAGGATCAATAAGGTCATGATATTTCGTTGGCATCAGATATTTTCTATTTTAGTTGTCGGATTATGGTGAATATGTTGGATTTTGATGAGTCAAGTAGGTTTCGAGTTGTGTTGGTGACCAAAAGCATACATCGTATGCAGAGAGAAGTCAAATAGGTGGGAATCAAATAACTAGAGAGGTTTTAACTGTGGATACTAGGGAGGGACTATTTTTTTTTTGATAATCAAGAAATCCGTCTGTGACCCGCCCTTTGGACCAATCACAGCCTTCTAAACTCAATGGATGATGGGCCCGCCCCTCCACCCTTATCCACTTAAATACCGGGCTTTGCTTTGTATGGTGTGGGGCTCGAACCTGTGATCTAAGCCACAAATCCTCCACCTTTTGTCACTCAAGCTAGGCCTTGGGGGCCAAGGAGGGAGTATTTTGAGTAAGACAGAAGAATTTTGGGTAGTTAGGGTATAGTAGCAGCATTGCATGTGCGAACATTGTTAAGAGTGCTTGTATGAGATCTATCATGGGGAATTACAGTTTCTTGACATTCTTGGTATTCATCTTATCATTGAGGACATGTTTCAGTTATGTGTGTTTGATTTAGAGGGCCATTGGGCCTAGAGTTTCCGTTTTCAGGGGCTGTCTACAATCATAGCTATTGTTCCAGCATCTTGACAGTGCAATTAGAGATTCTGTATGCTTGGGTATATGGTTAATTGGGTGGTTACTTTGTTGTCTCCTTCTTTTGGTCAGATTAGTTGGGTTCTCCCTAGATGAGTACGCATTGTCCAAAGATCATGTTTTTGTAGCTTAAAGCTCATAGGAGGATTATGTTAAAAGCATGAAATTTTACTAAGATTGTTGATGGTTTTGTGCATTATGAGTGTTTGTTGGTTGGATCTGTTTTCACTCCTGGATTTAGGAGGTATTAGTTCAGAATATCTCGTGGTTATTTGGGAAAAAGATTTGTCCCGATGGTTGGGTTTTGGTTTAGGGAGCTTCAGTTTAGGTTTGGTTCTTAGGTTAGTCCGTGACAAGGTAATCCTTCCTGGTTTGTAGATTTTCAATTTTGGTTTAGATGTTCAGTTCTTGGTTGTTGATCCTAATGGTATGGTCCTAAGAATGAGTTCACTTGGAGAAGCAAATACCGATTTTGGAAATCATGCCTCAGCCTTTTGATATCGAGTATTCTTCTTTCTTTTTCTTTATGTTCAAGGACGAACATGATTTTTAGTGATAGATAATGTATTGACCCTGAAGGTCAGTTTTGGAAATTTTTGAAAAATTACCGTTTTACCCCTCCAGATAGTTGCCCTACGTCTTGTATGATCAGTTCACGAAATTGGTTTTGAAATTTGATGGTAAAGTTGTGGTTTTTGGAAGTTTTAGAGTTTTGGAGAGTTAAAGTTTTTAAAAGTGGTTTTTGATAACAACTAGAGCTACGAGCCTCAGAATGGAATTCCATCAGTTCTATCAGCTCTGAAATGTGACTTCTGGGTTAGTAGGACTATTGGCTCAGGTCTTGAGGCATTTGGATGAGTTTTGGAAGAGCTTTTGTGTTTTGAAAGTTGATAACATAAGATAGTTGCCAAAGTCAACATTTGTCGATAGCAAGCTCAAAAATGGAATTCCAACAATTCCATTAGCTCTGGAATGTGGTTTTTGGTCTAGATATACTGTTGGTTTGGGTCCCAAGGCTTTTGGTTTGACTTTGAGCCATTAGACAAAATGCGGACAAAGTTAAGGCTGAAGTTTATTTTAGTCAACGTTGAAGTTTAAAAGGTCATTTTCGAGTTTTGATGATTCCACTAGATATGAATGGTGATATTTGGTCTAGTTGAAGGTTTGGTTCAGTTCCCAAAACTTTTGGATGAGTTTCATGTCATTACTTGGAAATTTGGAGATTCTTAAGTTAAAGTTAAATTTGGTCAACATCGGGTTAAGGGGATCTAGTTTGGGTGTTTTGATGATTTCATTGAGTCCGAAATATCATTTCCAAGCTAGAAGCACATTTGGTTTATCTTCGGGAGGTTCTAGATAAGTTTTAGGTGAGTTTTTAAGCTTTTTGGGTGCTTTGCTTTTGTTTCAACAATTTATTTCTACTAAAAGGTTCGTTATTAGTTTTAGAGATCGAAAAACTATTTCGAAACTTTTGAAATTTTGAGCATGAATTATAACAATGATCTGCAAACTTTGGTGCATTTTTCGCAAAGTTGAGATTGGACTTTTATCGCGATATATAAATTAATTGTTCACCGAGCAGAAATGATATTTGACTGAGCAAACGAGCACAAAATTGAGTTTCCATTGAACAAGCAGGTCCGTATCATTATTTAAGACATTTAGGAAAAAGAATCGGGTCATTTAGCAATCGTATGAGGAAGTTACAGCTCTTTTAGTGAAAATTTAAATTGCTGGTGCGCTGGTATAAATACTCTTGTAGCGGTATTTAAATTTCAGACTGTGTTCATTTGGTAATTTGAGCATATTGGGAGTTCTAGAGCTCGGAATGGAGTGATTCTTGCGACATTCTTCTCAATTTAATATGGGGGTTAGTATGCAATCCTCATTTCAACTCTCTCATGATTTCTTCATGTGGTTTTCTTTCCTTATCCGTGTATTTCTTGGGGGAAATTGGGTTTTTATCAAACTAGACTCAGGTTTTGATGAACAATGTATATTTAGGATCCTTATGTTATGGGTAAACTGATTTTGGCATAAACCTATTGATTCAT
>JAJOOR010006132.1:0-42335 GCA_036250505.1 Solanum acaule | reverse complement strand
AAAAGTAGAGAGGAGAGTTAATTGTTAAGTAGTGTTAATTATTGCGTAGGGTTTTATATATTTAGTCTAATATACTACTAATTATATTAATATTTTTTAAATATATTATATATATGTATAACAAAAAATTAAAATAGTAAATTATTATATTCTTAATGGGTTATCGGTTAACCCAATGACCCAATATTAAAAACCAATAACGAACCGATAACCCAATAATTTTTTTTTGTAAAACCATTAAATAACCGTTATCCCAATAACCCAATAACAATAAACCAATAACACTTTTTTCGGTTCGGTTTATCGGTCGGTTCGATTTTTGCACACCCCTACCTACAGGGGATGAAGGGACATAATTGTTTTAACAAAATTTAAGAGAAGATCACAGTGAGATGAATCATTTATCATTACAATGAGTATCAAGTGAAAGTGCATTGATATATACAACTGAGGCATTCTAATAAATCGATGGACTCGAACCATGTTCCTACATCGATCACCTACTCCCCTTCATATATTATCAAGTGGTCATTTATTTGGTATTGACCAATGACGAAAATTACCATTTTAACGCTTCTTAATGGTACCCTATAAAGGAAAAGAAGAAGAAGAGAAAATAGGGAGAGATCAAAATGAATTTCTAGATTCGTGGATTTATTGATATCAAATTTATAAGAGGAATCAAATTATTATTGACGCGTTTACTGTTGTTGGTAATTATTTGAGGTCAAACATATATTAGTTGAAAATTTGTGTGATTACTTTGCTACCGTCATTGCAAATAAATGCTAATGCTTATTATTTATGTTCTTTTTCTACATGAAATCTGCCTTGAGTTCATTTTGAACTCCATCTTTCTTCCTCTTGCATTACTAGAGGGCCATAAAGGCCCAAATTCTTCTTCTTCTTCTCGAGTTAGTCTTTATTGCCAAGATAGAGAAACTGATGGACATTTTGAGGACAAGTCACAAGTGTCCGAAAGTCCAAAAATGGACTGTATACATTGATATATAGGTTTTGGAAGTCTCCAAAAGGGGTTATATACAATAGAATATAGGAGATACAGAAAATATACAGTGATATACAAAATTCGTACACACCGTATACAACAGTGGAAATGGGGCCAAACGCCTCAAAACACTCCAACACAGATATTGAGATAAATGGGCCAAAAGCCCATATATTTTGGCAGCCCTATTGCTAGTTTTAGGACAGGAAAATTGGGCCAAAATCCAAAATCAAGAATTAGACTCAAGTACTGATCCATGCAGGCAGAAACTAAACTTGGGCCCAATACTTCTCTCTTTATTATTTATTAATTTATTTAGTTATTACTTGCTTATTTGATAACAAATCTTAAAGTTTAACTTAATTCAAATCCCCCAAGGATGACTTATTCTCATATTAGTTAATTATAAACCCTTTATTTGAAAAACTTTGAAACTTTCTTTACATGGTCATATTTTAGACAAAAATATTTTCCTTTTCCTGCAAAAATATTTTAACTGTAAAAAATTCAATTATTTCCTTAAGTGATTAAGCATGCCTATTTTTTTTTAAGTCCTATCCAAATATTTTAAATCGTCGGATAATCGCATGTCAACGGACACTTCAAATACTTTAAAATTCTTTATAAAGTGTAAATGTGAACCCCGAACCCCCCTTTGGTATTTCAATTGATTTTTCTGTTTTAAATCTTTTGAAATTCTAAGTTGTCTTAATTTCTCTCAAAAATTAAGTGACGATTCTATTCCCAAATAAAAATAAATAAAACACTCCCCAAACTTAGAAGACATTATTGAATGTTTTAATTGAAAGAAGATGTGTTTTGTTCTTATATTTATATATATCTGATTTAGCTCAAGCTGAATGTTTCTTTGAGTAATTGAGCGATTCTGGAACAATTTTTCTTAGATTATTAATTGGTGATATTTGATTTTGAGTGTACTTATATATTCAATGTCGTATTTTACCCATGATTAACTTATGTTACAAAATAATTTCACATATATTCATGTGTTTTCAACAAAATTAATGTGAGTAAGCTAATATATGTGATAGACATATTTCAGGTCAAAATGCAGCAGGAATAGATCAAAAATAATAAAAGAAACAAAATTCAAGCACTATGAACAAAAGATACATGATTTGACGTTGAAAGGAAGGAGTTTGCGGTGCAAAGAAGGCACTCATCGATGAACCCCCACGTTAGGATTGTGCTTGAGCTTCAGTGCACTGAAAATTCAGCTTTATTGTGCGATGGAGGGCGCATTGACGAGCTAAAAGACTGCAATGAAGGGCACCCCACGGAGCCTAAGCCATACGTTGGAGTAAAGTCACAAACTAATATTTCACTGAGGGATCATTTTACAAGTCAAGATCACATCCAACTAGAAATAGTTGTTATTTTCCACCTATATTAATAAAACCTTGGATGAATTGTTTGGGGGGTTGGGGATCACTAGGGGGGGTCACTTTTTGCTAGCCACAAGTCAAAGAGAAGCCTACTGTTCATGAGTAGCTAAACACCTTTATCCTGTGTAACGGCTAAAAACATGATTATTTAATAGATAATTGATTCGACAAATTTGATCATCATATTAGTTGTTTTTACGTTCTTAAACTCATTATTTTAATGCTTAACTACTCTTAGAATATATGTATGCTCTCATTGTAAACTCATAAACAGAATCATGAGATAGAACACTGAAATAGGAAGTAAGATTCTTACTTTTTTATTAAAACAGAGAATTGATTTGCGTCTATGATCAATATGAATAAACCTAGATTACCTTACTTGGTTACAAAATGTGAAGCTATATTCGTTTAGATTGATTTCTCACATTTTTGCTCAATGATGTAGGTGTGAATCCAATGATAGACGATTAAAGCTCGGAAGAATATAATAATATCATTAAATTTGGTGGGTTAGCATAGTATGTTTGTGTACACGGGGTTTAGAACAAATACCGAGCCCCCATCGAAGCATTTCGCCAAATCCTACTGGAGCTGATGTAGTCTTTGCTCGTGCACCAAGTTTTTGCACTTTGGGTTTGCGGAGACCAAGGGAATTGGTCACTATGTTATTTGCGTGCTCACATCCACGTTCGCAGAGAGATGAAACGACAACTCTTTGCGTTCATGAATGTGTTTAGGTGTTCGCGGAGAAGAGTCGTCGTTGACCCAACCCAGTTGACTACTGTAATCATGGCCAAGGGCTCGAGTTCTTGGAGTTAATTTAACAAGGATATATTTTGTGATGATCTCAAAATTTCAGATTATTATCCTAAATTGTGAAGTTGATATTTTTAGTTATAGAGCTAATTTCAGTTGCTACTTGTTAGAAATTGTTGGGGCACATGCTCCTTAAGCCGAGTAAGACCAATTAATAGAGTCAATTTTAAAAATTTCTGGCACAGGCTCCACAATATCATTTTGATTCATTTTTGGGTTTGTCTTCAATTATTGCAATTTTGGTGTCAAAATGTCTTTATTGATGTTGTTATTATTCATTTGTTAGCATAACAATGACTAGAGGCGGTTTGGAAGGGAAAAGATCTGATTTAGTAGATTCAAAGCATGCACGATCAACTTTGAGGTAAACTACGCCTTACCGATCACTAGATTGAGCTTGTGTTTGTATATTCATGTTGATTAACTAATTTTGGGAGGGATTTCTAGATTGTATCATGTTTAGTGGCCTTAGAAATTCTCCAACGTAGCTTCAGACGACTTAGCTCCTTCTAAAGCGATGTAGCAGACTTGGGTATAATATTATGAATTCTTAGCTAGGAGACAACTCTACTCTTGTAACCGCTCCTGATGTTTCTTTGGCGATTTGGGGCCTTGATGGTGATATTGGATCAGTTCTTGGATTTCGAGCTAAGCAAGGTCCCTGATGATTCTGAAGATAGTTTTTCTATACGGTTCGTGTCTGCGTGAAGAAGATCGTATGATTTGGAGGTATTTAGTGTTAGGAAAGGCAAGACACTAATAAGAATGTCCAACATGATAACAACGAAATAATATCCAAGTCTAAATTTTCCCATTCAATTTGAACCAAGAGAAGACAAACTAAATCAAGCAATACGAAGAATGAACAACAAGTATATCAACCAAACTAAAACAATAAGACAAGAATAAACCAATCACAAAAGACACAGAGATTTACGTGAAAAACTAAAAAACCACAGGACCAAAAGCTCCACTATAAACACCAAGAGTTACAATATTGTTCTCCAAATTTGGCCACAAAATAAGTGTCAAACAACGAGTAACAACAAAACAAAATTGCACCAAAACTAGAGAATTAAATAAGAGATTTCACCCAAAAACGAGCTACTATTCACGCCTCAAAATCAGAAGCTACAGATAACCAAATTCGATCTCCGCCGTTGAATTGCAAGAACCAGATGCTGAGAACTCCCACAATCCAACGATTAACGAAGCGGAAAACTCTGTTTGAAGCGGATTGCCGGAGTAGAAAATTTTTATAGATGCAAAAATGAGATTTTTCTCTCTTTCTCTCAATCTCTAAAACGGCTCTCTCTTGATTTTTCTCTCTTGTATTTATGAAAATAAGACCTAAATAAGCCTTATATATGTCACATAATATTGGGCTTATGGGCTAAAGTGGGCTGATCCAAATAAGACTTTTATTTATCCACATAGGAGGGGAAAAAAAGTTCCTAAACCCAACATTTAGAGCCTTTTAGCCATGGTTCGAGGCTTGACGTCTCTCCTTTAGCCACAGTTCAAGGTCACACATTTCTACTAGCTGTTGTTTGAGGCCCTGGTACATGTTCACTCGTCGTGATTTGAGTTCGGACCCGCTTCTTTTAGTTTGGTTTAAGTCTTGGCATGATGTACTATTGGGTTCTTCGGGATGCTTTTGTCACTATTTGAGTCTAAGGTTGACTGGTTCAGCTTTGTAATACTTTTAGTCTTAGTTAGTGTTATACTTAGCTCTTTTGTGTACTTATCGGGCTTATAGGGAGTCTGTTTGGGTTATTTACTTTTCGATTGCGCATGAGTGTATCTTCTAGGCTTATGGGGGTGCAATTAGGTTATAGATAACTTTTTAGTAGTTCTTTCTAGACCTGTGAGCTTTGTAGTTGAACTTTTTGTTATCGCTTTATTCATTTGACCTCTTGTCACTATTTACTTTCTCGTTTTTCATGTTGTTTTTACTTTCCAAGCTCAATCGACCTATGATACCTATTGAGTACTTATTGTTTTGGTACTCATGCTGCACTCTGCATCTGTTTTCTTGATGCAGATCCCAACACTAGCCATCAACAATGATTCAAGTTTGATTGCGGAGATCTTTGGAGAATATTGAGGGTGAAATGTTAACATCCTAGTTCGGCCTATATCCATTTGTAAATAGTTTTTTACTAGTCTTTTGGATTCAAGATAAGTCTGTACTTTTGAGACTTGTACTTTCGTCCACCAGGTTGTGAGATTGGATCATGTACTCTTTCTCTGTATGTATATATTGATGTTATTTCTTTTTTTTGTTGCGTTTCTTATTTTATTGCAGTTAATTTTTCGTTGGTTGTTGATTCAGCCTAATATGCTTGTTACTTGTCGTTCCAGAATATGAGTTACCTACTAGTGACTTATGACTCAAGTTTTCGAGTTGGTACCATTTTTGAACTTTATTAAGTAGTATTATATTATTAGAAATTGTTTGATATAATGTAATATATAATTAATTATCTTATTTGATATAATTAATGTAATTCAATCATTAGTTATACACACTAATTAATGCATAGTGTGTATAAATGCATTAATTAGTGTGTAACAATACTACAATAGGTTGTCGTAGCCCAACGATTTTAGATCCCTTAGATGGGTTCCAGATTCCTTGAATGAGCCAGTGTTTGCGTGTTCAAATCTCACCAACATGAGTTGTGGTGCTGGTGGGAGTGCTTTACCCTTAACCAGAGGTCTCGGGTTCGAGCCATGGGTATGGAGAAAATCTTATTGGGAGCGCCACCCCCGAATGGGCCCTGCAGAGCGCGATTCGAATTTAGTCGAAACTCCAACGTGGGCAACGGACAGCGAATGAGAAACCAAAAAATAAAGAAAAAATTACTAAAATACACGTCTTATGTTTCCCTTATTTGTAATATTCCCTTCTATTTCTAAAAACCTCTAAAATCCCTTATTTCTCTCCTAATTCTAAATTATTTTATAATGCATCCGAGCTAGTTTTTAATGTATTCGAGCTACATATTATGTATCCGATTTATTTTACTTTTTCAGGGATTAATGTAATTACAAACTAAATAGGAATAGATTGTAATTTCATATTAAAACTATGTGATTTCTAAAATTTTTTTTTAAAAAAAAGGGAAAAGGGTTAAAAATGCCCTTAACGTATTCCAAATGGTTCAAAAATGCCCTCCTTCCACCTTTTGATTTAAAAATGCCCTCAATGTTTTTTTAAGGTTTAAAATTGCCCTTTTTTAACTGCCGACTGACATGGCAAATGTGACATGGATTTTCTTTACCCATTTCAAAATATATGACCCACTTAGTCTGAAAATCCATTTCGAAAAACTTGACCCGATCGTTTTTGGGTCTTTTGTTTCCATTAGCTCTAGTTCTCTTCTTTCTTCTCCTTCAATTCATATGTTCTCCATTCTCTAGTTAATTGCAGGAAGAAAAAGACGGAAGAACTACATCAAGATTTGTCAAGTTGATGTTTTTGCACATGGCTGCACTACAAACTTGATTACGACATGAATTTTTATAAATATCGGATGGAGATTCTGTAGGTTTTCATAGTTCTGTTGTAAGCAAGTTCTTGAATTCAATTTGCTTAGAAAGAAACTATCTTGAAACTTAGGATTTTAAACCTTCTTGGACAACTAATTCTTAGGATTAAAAATCATACAGTAACTCTAAGGAATAGTGCTTTCAAAAAGCTAGCAATTAATCGAAAAGTTATGCATAAGTAAATCTTTCAAGGGTATTAATTCGCAACCGCAATACGGGAAATATCAAGAAGAAGAAAACGGAATCACCGAGCAGCCATAAAAGGAGAATAGAACAGATACCAAAAAAAGCAAGAAAAATAATTTTGGGCGAACAAAGAACAAGTGTTGGCTGCCATATTTTAGAAGACCTACATGTGTTGTTCTTTAGAAATACAAGGAGAATCGAACAGATACCAAAAAAGCAAGAAGAATAATCTATGCCAAGAAGTTATAAATACTCGTGGAGAAGGCAACTACATAAAGTTTTACCTCTATTAAAGATGGATGAATACAACAGAAACGAGTATGATCCGAAAGTAGTTTCATTAGGACCTTACCATCATGTAAAGCAGAGCTGTAGCTAGCAGAGGATCCTCGACGGCTGCTACAAAAAAAGGCTGAGAATCGTGCTAAAATGGAGTTCAAGGATATGTTAGGTTAATGTGTAAACAGGTTTGTGGGTGGGTTTGAGTTTTGTAGCATAGATGGGTTGGGTCGTTGGGCTGAATTTTTAAAAAATAGGTGGACCAATAAGATGAAGCCATTTGTCTAATTTAGTGACACAGCATTTGCCATGTCAACATACTGTTAAAAAAGGGTAATTTTAAACCTTAAAAAAACGTTGAGGGCATTTTTAAGCCAAAAGGTGAAAAGAGGGCATTTTAAAACCATATCGAATACGTTAAGGGCATTTTTAACCCTTTTTCCAAAAAAAAATGCATAGCAAATTATAATAGGACTATTTGGTTTCTTGTGTGGGACACTGACCCGAGTAAAGTGAGGCCCACAGTTTGTTTCTCTCTCTATGTGCACCAAAGTTCCGGAAAAATCTAGACTTGGGAGAAGAGTCTACAAGCTTCCATTATTCTTCCTATAACTGAAATTCTCAACCTCGTTCTTCTTTCACTTTCATAAACCGAGCTCTCCAACTACCTAACAACACTCTGGTTGCTGCTTTGATCGATCGTTTGAGAAGGAGGTAGGTGGCATAAATTTGTGCAAAGTGATCTCTGATAGCTTTTTAGGGTTTTTTTTGGACCCTATTGTTAAAGGAAGAATATGGAGCCATACTATACATTGAAGATGAAGAGGAAGGATTTGGAAGATGTTTATGATGAATTCTCTGAATTTTCACTTTCTTCTCCCGCCAGAAAAATTCGTCGACTGGTAAACCTCTTCGCCCTTTGAGAAATTCTTCTGTTTTTAACTGCAAGTATATGAAATTCTGTTGAAGGTAGTGATTAGTATGATGGTTTTGTAATTTTTTTTCAACTAATGGAGGTTGAGCTTGATTTTTTGAGTATTGGAATTGTATGAACTTAAACTAGAGAAGAATGCACTTAGTGTTGATTGAGGTGGATTTTTGGATTTGAATTGTATGAACCTTGGTGTACCAGTTGCAGTTGCCTACATGTGATCAGGAGATTCTCGTGGAAACAGTTGTAGTCGAGTCTTTCTTCGTACTCAGGAGCTTAGAGCACTGGGCTGCCTTTTTAACTATATTGCTTTGAGTTTCTACCATAACTCCTGTTATGTACTGGGTTCGAGATCAATTCTGTTCTTATTTAGTGAATTTTTAAACACACACATGTATGTCAAAGCTACACGTAAATAACCCTCTACATTAGCCTCAGGATATAAAGGTTACGGAGTTACTGGCGAAAAAATAAATCACTGTTGTTTCAACTTGAGAGCAGGATGAATATAGAGGATTCCTATAGCTAGCTCCGACTAGTTTGGGATTGAGGTGTAGTTGATTTGTTACGACTTAATTTGGCAGAATTGAGGATAAATAAAAAAATGTTCTAAAATTGCTATCGCCCCCTTTCAGTTTGTTTTTGATGAAATTGCCTGTGCAATGAGTATGTTAGTGATGTTTTTTCCTATTTACTCTATGTTTAGGATGCAGATTTGCCTCCCATAATAGAAGAGGTTGAAGAACCAGAGATTCCTATAGCTTTTGAGCAAGCAGCTACTTATCCAAGCTTCGGAAGCAATGCAGTAAATAGGGGTCTAGTAATTGAGGAACTGCCAAGTGTGCCCGAGAATGAAGAGAGGGCAATTGTTCTATTCAAGCCCATGAACACACAGCCTGTGCATTCCCCTTCTAATTTCTCCGTTAAAGTGGATCCCCAGTTTCTTAATGGTCTCAAAAGTAAGTCTCTGGTCCCTATACCTTTAGTTGTTAATTTAGTTTATATGAGATTATTTGGTAGTTTTATTGAAAACATCGAATGCACAGCTTATTTATTAGGCTCATTAGGTTATATTAATATGGTTTAGGTCACCTTGAGATCAACAGGATGAACATAGTATCGAATTGTTGGTGGTGTGTTTCTTGTTTTAAGAACTTGTTAAGTTCCACAGCTCGAAAAGTGATAGTGAAGCTCTGTCTAAATTTGGGAGAGGTCACGAGAAGGAATTGGCCTTGAATCTATCAGTTCTGCTGATGTGTAAATCTTCCCAAGGGTAAAATGGCAATACATCAGTTCAAGATGAGCTGATTGGAGTTGCAGTTAATATGTAAGCCAGCTTGAATGCTAAGGCAAACTTTAGGTACTTTCTAGAATAACCTTTGTCAATGCAAGTGTAGCTCAAGTAGCTCAGTCTTTCTTTTTGATGAATTTATTGGTTAAAAAAGTTAGAAATCCCTGTTCTCTTTGTGGAACTTGTTTTCTCAGTGATCTGATCATGGAGCTGAGCTAAGGAACATTCAGAATCCTGTATGTATTGAGTATTTTTTGAGGAAGGTGTTAATGGAAACAAGCTTCATGAGATGCGCTGTTACTATATTAGAAAGAAAAAATATTGTTTTGGCTTCTACAGATCCAAAAAAAGAGGATATTGTTTTTTTATCCTTTTAGAGAAAATGGATGTGATCCTGATAATTGTTAAAATTAGAATTTGATTGAGAACTTTTTGACAGAGTCTAATTTGATCCATGGGCAGAGCCATAGAAGCTGGTTGCCGTTGTATATTCCTTGGTTTGATTAGACGGTGGTGTTTTACCTAAGTGAAAAATATACTTTAAAGCTCAGTGATTAGTTTTTGTATGTTGTGCAGGTCAAATCTTCTGGGATAACACTGCAAATGCATTTAGACTAGTTGACAATGAAGCAACGCAACAGGACGACTCTAGTTCTGCAAATGAATGTCTGGCGGTTGTTCCCTGGGTTCCATCTCAATTTCCTTCTGCAGCAGAAGCTGAAGTCCTTAGTCAACCTGATGTTTCAGATATGATGGATGCTGAAGATATGGAGAGAGTAGCTATGTATATTGAAGATAACAGTGTGGATGTTGAACCAAGAACTGCAGTCGAGACTGGTGCAGTTGGTGTAAATGATGGTTTGCATCATTGGCAACAACAGCATTGTATGACGACGACTCAACTGCCTCAGAACACATCAACACCTATTCCCTGGTACCGGTAATTGGCATAAGGATTAGGATGTTATAATTACGATTAGATATTATTAGAACTCTCCATGGGTCTCCTCTTGCAAGGAAGCATTGGTTAGGTAAAAGAGGGTGAAGTAAATAGTAGATAAAAAGTACTAGAATGTGAATTGAAAAGGTCAGGAGACCGTTATGTTAAATTCAGCTAGCATGGCCTCTAATATGTCGAGCGAAGAGCTGCTTATGGTTTTCTAATGTCTCCGCTCGAGATGAAAATGCAAATCATTCTCCATATCTTGGATATGATTTTTCTTTAGTTATGCCTATTTTGCTTATACTGATAGAGATTGTGGAATGGAAAATAGTCACTTTGGGAACGAAATTTGTTCAACTCATAATAGTTAAAGAGGAAAAAAGACAACGAGCTCTTGTTATTATTGTGTCGTTTGTTGACAAGTAGTTCTTCATAAAATTATTTTGGAAGCTTGTAATCACAAAAAAGAAATATGGAAATATGTGATTTGATAGTGTACGATATTTTGATATTTTATTCATGAATTGGAGAAACTTCATACTTTCCACACCTGTATTTTTTATGTTAATGAGAAAATAATACAATTTAGACAGTTGATTGGCCCTAAAACTTGAAGTCAAGTCACCCTCATCAAAAGACCCTACTTATTACTTCCATAAAATGAAAGAAGCAATATTCAGTTTACTTGTTTCTAAGAAACAATACCCCCAACTGCTGTAATTACAGTTCAATAATTGAAATTGGAACTGATTAACTATAGAATAAGAATGGAATAACGGTTCCTTAACTCACAAGAATCAATATGGATTTGAGATTAGGAAATCAGCTACAACGCAAGAAATAAATAAATAAGTAAATAAAAATCTACATCTTCTGACTATGAATTTTCTTCTTATATCTTGCAAACCTCCTCGAACGTATATATTTTAAATACAAACAAATACAAATACAGGTATACTGGAGACTGTAACATAAAACCTAATCGCCTGAAACATACTGCTTCTCTGCATAGTACTTCTTCTCGCTTGCTTCTTTTTTTGTGTTCCTTTTCTGCACATCCCAATAAGGCGTGTATTATGATAGAGCAAAACTAATTGCAAACAAAGAACAGTGAAATCTTCACAATAAAAATGAGGATGCTAGAGCAAAGGATGTAATAAAATATTTGACATGCAACGTGCTTCTTCGGAGCAGGGCAAGTTGAGGTTGGCAATCTGCAGGAATGGCGGGGGTGGGAAGGTTATTTGTACTAACGGAGAAAAGACGCTTTTACCAAAATCTAATATCAATGTGCAGCAAATAGAAAGAGGAGGATACAATGTCCATTAATCATATTTCAAATATAAATTACAACAAATATTTTAATCTGATGAGAGGAGATTGATAATGAGGTCTTTGTAGCTTTCCAGTTCACTATATATATATTATATATATTGAGATGTGGGCGTTTCATGGGAATCCAAGTCGGTCTATGAGGTAAACGGAGTCATATATGGGCTTTCAAACCTAAATATAAGCTATGGACATAAGAGAAAACACAACTATTGTTTAATGGACTTAATTAATATGAAAAAGGTTAGAACCCCTAAATTTTCAACTGTCCCATTTTCGCAGAACTAAAGAGTCCTACAGTTATGGAATAATATATTGCACAGCTAAAACTCCTGTAGTTAGGATTCTCTATGGTGGTTAGTCAAGTGTGGCATATGGAGGATCTCAAGTGCTTCTCAACGGAATGTTGTATCATAGGAAATTTATGACCTACTTTGTGACACTACTATCACTAATGATTTTCCTGACCACCAATGCTTTTGACTTTCCTAGATAATCGACACTTTATGAACTAGGTCACACCGGAAGTAGCAAACACAATGCTAAATTTTGATCCACCTAAGTGTCTATATCATACATAGAAATTTGATACTGTTGGGCATTGTAGTCAATCCAAATACTACTCCTTACAAGTCCGTCTCTTTCTGTCTTTTTCTCTCTCCAACTGGCATGTGAGTAAATTCCGCAAACAGCTAAACACTGTATAATCTATGGACTAAGTAACAAATGTGAAAGTGTCACCTACCACATATATCTCGTGGTTGGCAATGATTCTTTGAGCAACTGAAGTGGTTGTAATGTCTTTAGGGCTCTCAATTATTCGAAAGATTCCCATGTTTTTAGGAACTGCATAGGGATCATGTTCTTCCTGCAGCAGCCATGATTTTTCTCAGGAACATGCTTCTAATATTATTATTTTTTTGGCGTTAAACAGAAAATGTCATTGTGCAAATACTTACTCCTGTAGAAGAGTTCCTTTCAGAAACTGTCCCATGTACAACCACAGAAACATTGAAAGTTGTTACCTAGTCCATGTCAAATAGAAAAAAAAGGGCAAATTAGTCACCAACAAGAAATGCAGAGTACATACTTTCTCCTTTGAATGTCTAAGAGTAGGATGAGAGAAAAATAAACAATTGATTTCTAAGAAAAAGGAATAGCTTGTTATAACAAAACGCTCTTGTGAAAGAACTGTAAAATGCCACATATATTGTTGCATTTTCAAGTGTTTTGGTGAATGTTTCAAGCACTATTAATGATCCACAAACTGTAGCGCATTAGGCTCTCAGTTATAGCAGCACAATTTTCATGGTGATGAACTGTGAATCTTGCTCTGATCATTACTCAGTACTATAAGATAAATATGATTCCACAAGATAGTGAAGAATTTGCTAGTATACAGTTAAAGGGAGAGTATGAAGTCTCAAGTTATTGGGTCCACCAATTTAATGGGCCATTGATCATCCTCAGCTATATGAGAATGTACACTGTTGGGATTTTAACAACTAGCCAAAGTATCAATTGTTCACATAATCTTTAAACTATCCCCTAATGAAACCTTAGCCTTTTCTATTTCTGTCAATTTGCGACTATTTGTATGCTTTGCTTTCAGAAAGAACCCCTATCCAGGGAGAACTATATACTTGTATGACAGGGCAAAGGGTAAAGGACACACAGGTGAGTGATATTTCTTTTTCATCAATGCGAAATCAACAAATGCAGAAGAAATTTCTTTTAAAAAAAGAGAAAAAATAAGGGAAAAGAAAAGCAGCTGTTTTGCTTATCTTTTGAATATACAATAAATACAATTAAGTAGACAAATCTAAAGAAACTAGAAATAAGAGAGAGAAAACATCTAAAAGGTTGAAGCAAGCTTACCATATCGTGGGTCACTTCCCAAGGGGCACCAATAATGACCTCATCAACATAGCGGCAGGCAAGTACACTAAGACTGCGTTCATGCAGATTCAGCAGTGGATACTGATGTCCACGAAGTTCGCTGCAAGAAATAAAATTAGTTAATTATCTATCTTCGTACTCATAAAGAGTGTGTTAAATGAGATAACCACAGGTTCTGAAGGAGTACTGTGAAATTCTTTTAGAAAGTTATAACTAAACCATAGTATCTCAACATGCAAGTGAAAATACAGAGATAATCACACATTCAGCATATCTTGACACGAAAATAAGAATTTTTGAGATAAATAAGGGTTCATTTAAAGATGTGACCTCAGAGCCTTTTAATCAACAGTGTAGTTTGTCCATTGACAAATAAAATCAGGGTTATCACTTAAAGGATGTCATCGGAAAGCAACAGATAGCCAAGAATAGGCAAGTAATACTAACATAAATGTACCTGATAGTCTCGTCAGTGTAAACTCCAACTAAGAGAAAATCTCCAAGCTGTCTGGCACTTCGAAGAATCTAAGATGGGAGAAAAATTGTCTGTTACTCGTAAAACTGTATACTGATGCTGAATGTCAGAAGACACTATTTTAATGAACTACAGAGCACAATAAAAAAATGAAAGGCACTATAGGCAGGTTAAAGACTAGAATTGGAGATTTAAGTATATCATGTATAAAAAGCAAAAATAAAAGATTCAATGGTTTGGATATTAAGTCTATCATTAAACATCATCTACTATTATAATGAGCTTTGAGGTTCAAAAGTATTTATTGCAATTAATATTAAATGCTACTTAATTCTCAACATCATTAAGGATAATGACTTAGACTGCATCGTAACCCATGAACCTTAGCATTACATGCAAGTAGAAGGAAGCAAGGAAGCAAACTTCACAGGAAGTCCATAAACCATCCAGATTAACAATTTCACAGACATATTAAATATAGGTGAAAGTCACACATATGATTGCACTATATACATAATAAAGCCTGACTAATTCCAAAATTCCAAATTAGAGATTTACCTCCACATGGCCAGCATGAAAAAGATCGAACGCACCATCAATATACACAACTCGAGCATTTGGCCCAGGCCCCTAAGAATAAAAAAAGAGGAGAATATTTACTTCCAAGGCTCTAGGAGGAAAAAAAATCTCAAACAGAAATGATTGCAATGAGAAAAGAGAAGTGAGACTTAGGTTTTCTGTAAATCACTATGAGCTAATGGGAGGTAACTTTATCACCATTTTTGTTATTTCAACTTCTAAAGCGTGAATTCATTTACTCAAGCATGGTTCAAGCATATGATATTGCATATGGATGAGGTACATGGTTCAGTTATTAATACATGTTCACCACAATAGAACAAAATTTTTGTTTGCCCAAAGAATAGACGATCTATTATCTCAAGTAAAATCCCTAGTAAGTATTAGCCAAGTTAACTCTATGTATTCTGATTCATCAACTCCATGAGGAAGACCTTCATTTACATAAATTTTTGCTAATATAAGCAGGGGCATACTAGGTGGAGCCGTGGAGGACAGGAGGAGTATGGTTTCACGTGAATACAAGCTCCTCTCCCTAGACCACGTATAGTAATGTTATAGTTTTACAAGATCAGTTTAAAATATATGTGCACACCCAGGCTCAAAGTGTCCTATGGTGCAATAATTATTGGGTTCACCTCTACAAATGTAACCAGCGGTTCAAATTCCATGTTTGTCTTATTATTTTTCCTTTCTTTTTCTAGATTTGAGCCGGGGAGTACTTCTTTCTTTTTCCTTCTTTCTTCATTTGGTTTATTCTTTCTAACTCCCCAAGTTTGACAGATTGCTATCCCTATTCGACTTTTATTACTTAAATTTTATATAATGTTTAAATGTCTATGTTTAAAGTAGTAGTATTGGACAATGTAGCATATAGTCAACTGGCTCAACTAATACCAACATTTTTGGGTTTCGACACGGACTAACATATATATATATATATATATATATATGACATCATTACATTTGTAAGAAAAATAATAATTTTTTGAACCTATAATTTCAATAGACAATGAGTTAATGGCAAGAATCTAAAGGTTTCCGTCAAATGTAAATTCTAGATCTGCCCTCTTCATAATAATCCTTTTGAAATCCTAAATCCGCCTCTAAGTATAAGCCAGCATTTCAGGTATGATCTTGGGCGAGACTTACTAAAGTTTTATCCTTGATCCCCGTTGAAGTGTAGATTCAGACATAACGGCTCCAAAAAAAAATATTCTAATTCTACAGTTGAGTTCATACTCATAATGTTCACATTGAAAATTCAAAATAGAAAAAGGAACAATATACATCTGGCATGAGGCCTCACAAATAAGTAGAGAGTATAGCTTGTGATACCTTTCCATTCGAAAATTGCACAATCCGTCTAGACGTGGGCAGAAAACTAGATATGTGATCGATCTTCGACATTGTTTCCTCAGCATGTACATGGTTCATATTGTCATCTTTGCTGGGAAGAGATGAATTGGGGCGATCTTGAGAAATACTTTTAGCAGATGAAAGAATCCTTCCTACAAAACATGATTGTAAAATCTATGAGAAAACAAAAACATACTCATCGCTTTTAGTATGTGATTCCAGGAAACATTTCCTTTTCTTCACTTTTTCCAGGATGTTTACTGAACAGTCTCTTTAATTTATTTCCATTTCTGGTCTAGGAAAAATAATTTGATTATAGAAAGTTTTCTCCTTTCTGAAAAAACACTATACACAAGTCTTCTGATATTATCAGCTATATACAAAACTTTGGCACATGACAAACAGTCTTAATATATAGCAGGATCATGGATAGCTAACAAAACTATCAAAAGAGGCCAGGGGCAAAAGAAGAAGAAGAAGAAGAGGGAAGAAAATGAAAGATTAATAGCCTCTGTACATTATTAATTACATATGTATGCACAAAGTAAAAGCTACGGGCGGGAATGGCAAGAATTTGCAATTAAACGAACTGAGGTGGGGGCGGGTTCATTTTATACAGAAAACAATCTTCTTAAAAATCAGTTCAACCACAAACATAAGGCACATTCCTGGATAATTTTATCTATATTAGCATAATAGATTGCATGATGTCCTTACACATCAAATCTTAAAACTGAACCAGAATAGGAGAGATATAGTACCTACAATATCTGTGCTGGAGACACCTTCAGTGCGTTTAATCTGCTTGTAACGACCAGCTTTCTTTGCTAGCGCATAAGCATCAGTTCCATCGGGTAGTAGACAGGGATCATCACCGTGTATAATGTAATCAATCTTATGCTCAGTAAACAGACGGTTCATAAAATCTTCAGTAATTGCATAAGGAGCATTAGCAATAACTTCATCCACCCACTTCAACCCACTAATAAGGGCAAGTCTGCAAAGAATCTTAAATTAGATAACATGTGAGGGTCGGGAAAAACTGAAACAGTTAAATTGATGAAACAAAATAGTATCACATAACAAGCTGCACTAAATTCTTTTTCAAGTAATTAAAGTGAGTGCTAATTTATATTTGAACTTCCAAGAACTAAAAGACATTCACATCTATACACAGAGAACATGCAAGAGCTAATAAGCATAAATTTCTTTCAAAAAGTTTCTTCTCCATAATCCACTTTATGCCAAAAACTTTCTTAGGCTCATCAAGATGCAAGGTCAAACTTCAATGGACAGTGCTGATAACAGTCCTGAAATGGATAAGAGACCTTTAACCTAATCATATAGTTTTCCACAGTTACACTTCCAGCCCAGAGATGGTACTGGGATAAACTGCATGTGCGATGGAATCTCAATGAGGATCTGATACTTCTCTTTTATGAAGAAAGATCCATTGATAATATCGAAGAGGATTTGCTACTCATAGGCAAAAGACTGTCTCAGTTGCTGCCTTTGCCAAAGGACCAGTAGACAATGAAAATTAGCCACTGGATGAATGCAGGAAACAACGATAAGCGTTGTTAGTTATGATATTATTTCACGATTTCTAGCTATCATTTTCACTCAAGTAAGCGGAATCTTGAAAAATATTATTTATAATCAAGATGCTCTAGATGGATAGTTAATGAGGACTTGAATTAGTGCACATCATAATCTTGATAACAAATTGTTATCAACATGTCTATAGGATGTCATCCTACATAAAATATGGATTGCCCCAAAACAAGACCATCTTTACTAAGATCCCTCTTAAGATGTATTCACTCGTGCATTTCATAATTCTCAGTCTTGGTACAGTCCATACAACCAAAGATATTGCATTTTATCAAAACAATTTTAGCAACCATACCCAACCTTTCTGTTTCAGACTGGATTTGTTCTTCACCTATCCTACTCAGGCAGAGTGGTGAAGGAAGAAGAAGATTACAGTGTATCTTCTTTAGTCCACTGTGTCACTAGATTTTAAGGCTTCATGTAACACATGTAGGAGTAGCTAACATTCCTAAGGTAGTCACGAAAAGTACAGCTTTCTATGGCACCACTCAAACAAATAAGGCATCAAGTAGAATGTAATGCATTAAACTACTCTGTACAAAATATTTTGATCAATGAAAGACGGAGCAGCTAATCAAACTACCTTTCTTCCATGCATAGAACTGGTGGACCCTTATTAGCTACAATTTCTTCATCACTAACAACTCCAACTATTAACTCGTCTCCTAATTCTTTTGCTTGTCTTATCGCATTTGCATGACCATAATGCATCAGATCAAAACACCCATCCATATAAACACGAATACGCTTCTTCCCACGCTTCTTTTTACGAAAGATACTTAGATTGGGTAAAAAGTGGGGTAGAGTAGGAGCACTGATCCCTGTTAAATAGCTAGTTGAAACCCCGAGCAAGGCTGCAGTTAGCATGACTCCACCAAAAAGCCTGGGGTAGTAACACAGTCTTTCCCCAATCCAGCTATTGCTTTCAAAATCCATTGGCCTCCTCCCTCTAACTTGTCAGGGTCCTTGTGGACCTCTTCTCTAAAAGAGGAAAAGAGGCCCTGTAATAAGAGCAACAAATGTATAACCAAACAAACAAATGTAAGTGGTAGAAATAAAGCCCGATAACAGTAATCTCCACTTCAATCTGAAATCAGAAAAATAACATCTAACAACAGTAGGATATGCTGGTTAAAGGATCAAATAAGATGGAATGGCCAATTAATGAAAAGGACCAAACCTCATATGTTGGGGGATAAGTACCAAAAAGATAAAAACTCTATTGCTATAATAACGATCCAAATCGAATATAAACAAGAACATCCAATAAACAGACACATCAAGTTACAAGAATTGGGTTTGCTCTATATAATCCCCATTTCAATCTGAATTCAGAAAAAACCAACATCTTAACTACAGGCAGGTAAGAGTGGCAAGTGGCAAATCAATATACAATTCTAGGAAGGACCAAATCACACAAGTGGGGTTCATCAGTATGCAAAAAATGGCAACTTTATTACTACAACAACCCAAAATTAAACAAAAATCAAGAACGTGAATCAGCATATACAGCAACCAAAGGTGGATCTACCCCATTTTGGATTGTACCATGTATACACTCAGTGTCATTAAATCTTAGTTGTTCCTATTCAGCAAACCTAAAAAAGCATTCTTGGCAGAAAAAAAAAAAGGCCTTAATATTCAGAAATACCAACCAACCAAAACATGAAACAGAACAAATATTCCGAGAAATCAGGAAATAAGATCTGGGTGTTGCATGAAGATCAAGAATTTAAAACAACAAACACAAATCACAGAGACGAACCATGCAAATCATATAGCTAAATCTAGCTCAAGAACTTCCAAGAAAACAATAAAAATTCAATCTTTTTAATAAAAAAAAATGGTGTGGTGGAAATAAAGAAGAACCTGAAGGTGTAGAGGAATGGAGAAGTTGAAGAAAAGTGAGAGAATTCAGTTTTGGTATGGTGAAATTGAGGTTACCGCGGCAGTAGAACAGAAATCTAAAATTCTGCAGAAGAAAAAGGGAGGAATTTGTCAGATTAGAATCTTCACCTTTATTTATTCTTGAACCTCATTCACAAATATCATCAATTTTTTATTATATTATTTTATGTTTTTTTTTAATTTCCCACACATGTTAGATTCTGTATTGGGGAAGACTAAATTCAGATTTGAATAAAAAGTCTCATTTTATAAATATTATATTCGTATAACAATAATTGTCCACTATACTATTTTGAGATATCCAGCAATACTTGTCCACTTTATGAAATCAATAGATAATTTTACACTTACTTCTTAATTTAGCCTTATCATTAATTATAGTCATTTTTCTATTTTCAAGACATTATATTTATTATATTCATACTATTTTGGGATGTCCAGCAATATTTGTCCACTTTATGAAATCAATGGATAATTTTACACTTTCTTCCTAATTTACCCTTATCATTAATTATAGTCATTTTTCAAGATATTATATTTATTATATTCAAAAGGTGATATAGTAAAATCACTCATTTATTTATAAGAAATGTGCAAAATCAATAGTGAACAAGTATTGTTGAATAGAGGGAGTAACAAGTTTTGAAGGGGTAAGTTGTGTGGTAATATAATGATTACCATAGCAATTTATTTAGTGACAGTGAAATTTATGCCGGATAAAGTATATGTAAATCTTATCATTATTTCGTAAAAATAAAGAAATTTCCGAAAATCATCTACTCAAATATCGTAAATTATATCAATTAGAAGAAAGAAATAATAACAACAACTAGTACTATTCATCTATGATGTATAGCTCTACATGCCATTCAAATTTAAATATGAAATTGCTCATTAAAATTTAAAAAAAATACTTAAAATGCCAACATAATCTTTTCATGATAGTAAAAAATAATTTTGATCAATCTTAATTTTTGTTTTTGATTTTTCAGGACTATCCGTCTAGGAGTTCAATTATTTTGAATTCACACGGCATAGAATCTTATTTGAAGGAAGTTAAGTATTTTTCTATACTCAAAGCTCAAACCTGAAACCTCTAATTAATATTAAAAAAACACAACATCCTTTGGTGGTTGATCAATCTTTGTCAATGAGTTGATTTGGTGTTCTTCTTTGACAAGGAAAGAAAAAAAAAATTGCTTTGAACTGTCAGATTGTCATTTTCTTAGGACTATTGCCAGATGTTAAAATTAAATGCACGACTTAACAATTAAGGAAAGAAATTAGTCCTAGTTGACAATTCATACATAAAATTTGAGGCAACAAAAGTCATTTTCATAATAAATTGAATAATTGTATGAAGTTAGATGAAAACACCAGCCAAATTTATTAAGGACTCGTTAACTCTTTTTTCTCTTCCAGAATTTAGATCTCATTAACTCAAAATTCTAATTCTGTCTCTATTTATAAATATGTTGATTCGTGTTATTATTGCATACAAGAAAATATTTTCAATTGGAACCGTTATTCCCTTTTCTTCAATTTATGTAAAGGGGTTTTGGAGTACAAAGATTAAAATATTTTTCAATTACAAATTTGGATAATGTTTTTTTTTATATATATTTTAAAATAAAATTTATGTATTTAAAAATTACTCAAAAAACTATAAATCAATATAGCTAATGATTTAAAATATTTTCAAAAGAATTGACCCTTAAATAGTTATAATTTCACATATATTAGAACGAAAAATATATATATTAGAATGAAAAAAATTGTATTTATTTTCTTAAAGGGGGGTCAATGTCAACCAGATACGAAGTGAGAGAATTAATTCTAGTAATACTTTGTTCCTTTATTTTTCTTATCTTCTTGTGGGTTTTCACATCATCTAGATTGCATGAGAGAGAATTATCATTTTTTTTAATTTTACGTTCGATATCCATATTAAAGTTCGATCAAATTTGGATTTGCATCGAAAAGTTCCACATTGAGAATAAAGTGCCTCTTAACAAAGGTGATTTCGTATTTAAGAAGACTCGAATCCGAGACCTCTTGATTAAGGATGAATTAAGGAGTACTTATCACATTTGAGTGAGAAACTGAGAATTATCACTATTCACATTATATAATTTTTTAGTTCTCCAATTTCTTCTTCTCAAAGAAATAGGGATTTTTAACTTATATCACTTGGTCCAAGTATAGAATAAAAAAAATGAGTGATTTGGGTGAATTAAAGTGAAAAACTAAAAACCTTATTGTTATTTTTAAAAAAAAATAATTGAAAACTCATAAATGAATTCTGTGATTTGTTGAAATTTTTAATTTAATTGATGATTGAGATTTATTGGAAATATCATTTCGAAATTGTGATTATAATTTGAAGTTATTCGATCGATGAAGATTTTGAGCCATTTGGTGATGTTTTTAAACCATTTCAAATGAAATTTTATTGGTAAAAATTCTAGGAGACGACATCCAATTTGTTGTATAATATTGTATATCAATTTAAAAGTGAATATAAATGTTTTTATACATTACTATACATTTTTTCATAAGATTGATATATTATTACAATAAATATTTAGTATTGTATATCACCTACATAAACATTGTTGTGAAAAGAAAGTTAGCTATATTATGTAAATATATATAAATGCATTGTGTTGAGCCGTATATTTTCAAAAAGTTTTCAAGAAAATATGGGTGCAAGTAAGAGCAGAATCAAGTAGAAATAAAGGGTTCATTTACATCGCGTGTTTATTTCTTTATATTTTTTTTAAAAAAGATTCTAGCTTTATCGTTAGATAAGTGAGAGAAAGAAATCAAATTAAGAGAGAGGTGCCATGAGACATGAGTAGTGCACCAGCTGGGACAACTTGTTTGGATTCTCCTTCCATCATGTTATTTATGCCATTTGTAATTTTGTTACATCTTTTAAGTATGATACACACAAACGGATGAATAACATGTTGCCCACTTGACAATTAACACATTTATATGTATGTGCAAATGTTGTCATCATATTCACTCTTTTCGACCAGGACAAAATTGATTTATATTATTTTCCATTGTTGCATCAATTACTATTATTCGTTTTATTAATAATGAGAAGCCTATAATCTAATACTCCCTCCGTTTAAAAAAGCACGGTCTAGTTTAATTTGGAATAGAGTTTAAGAAAAGAAAGAATTTTTTTTAATTTTGTGGTTTTAAATTAAAATTATGTCAAATGTACCAAAATGCATTTTAATTTTGTGGCCTTAAACATGTCACGTGGAAAGTTGAAGTTAAAATCTTGCCTAAAAAGGAAAGGGGTCATTCTTTTTTAAACAAACTAAAAAGGAAACTAGACCATTCTTTTTTAAACGGAGGGAATTTTTTTTTGAAAAGGTTATTACATTGAAGGAAAGCAAAGTTGAGATAATTTGGACACGTAAAGAGGAGAAGCGTAAATACTCCAATGAAGGAGTGAGAGGTTGGATATAGTGGGTATGAGAAGAGGTAGAGGTAGGTCGAAAAATAATATTCGGGGAGGTGATTAGACATGATATGGTGCACCTTTATCTTACCGAAGACATGACCTTAAATAGGAGGGTATGGATATGACAAATTAGGATGAAAGGTTAGTAGATAATGAAGTGTTATCTGTCATAATAATATTTATTTTGATAGGAGGGTGTGGATGTTATGAATTGGCTTCGATGGTCATCTGAATTATATATTTGCTCCCCTAATATACAAATATCTTGATGACATCAGTTCTCAGTTCTGCACAAATATAAAAATCAACTATATGCAACTAATCGTAAAGAAAGTGTACAAAGCCAAAAAAAAATTAATGGAAGATATTCTTTTATAAATAAATAATTGTTATAAAATCAAGCTCAAAGCAATATAAGTAATTAAGTATAAAGAGAAGAAGACAAGAGAAGTAGATATAGAAGAAGATTTTTCTTCTTATTCAATTGTGTATACCAAATGGTGAGTGATATCTCTATTTATAGTGTTGAGATATCACTCTCAAAGGTCACCAAACTAGTAGATACATAATTATCCCTTAAAGTTCTTATCACTTTGGAAGTACCCATACATGAATCCAATTAATTCTTGAATAAATCTAATGGATAATCCACACAATGCAATGGATTTATAACAATAATTATTTTAGAAACGGCGGAATGACCTGGGAGATTCGTGTACTTGGCTCCATTTGTCACCTGGACTCTTCTACTTACGATATTGTCAATTGAACACTTAAAGTTATTAAAACACAGTATTTTAAACCCCTCTGATCAGGAGTTGGCTCCCCTCCATTACCCTTTCCCTCCATTTCGTTAAGTACACATCTAGATGAGAGACATGTGTACTATTTAATTATTAAAGATCAAGATTATATTGCATTAACTAGTATCATAACCATAGTTAAGTGAATAAGTTTTGGAAAAAAATCTCTCCAAATTTAGTAAGAATAATTAATTCTTCTCAATTTTTGGTATCCATATATTTATATCATTAAATTTATTTTATATTTAATTATTAAAATGGATAACAATGTTTAGTTTGTTTAGCCTAACAGTAGGCTTAGAAAATATTTTGCCTTTAAATTGATGTTTTATTTTATTTTATTTTTTAAAAAGAATTTTATTTTTTGATACTTTCACATTTGTAATTCTAATTATATATGCATTTTTTACTTCCCATTATTATTATATGATTTCTATCATCAATGATAATTCTTCCTTTTATTTTTGGCTTAAGTCATGTCTATCCCCTTGAAGTTGTGCATAATTCACTTAGACACCTCAACTAAAACTTGTACCTATTGAACACCTATACCCTCTCGAATTTGAACCACTTAGACACTTTATGCAGATGTGGCACAATAAATGTAATGCACACCTTGTTGGACGCGTGAAATTAATATATTAACGTTTTTTCTTTCTTTTTTTTCAATTTTTTCTTCTTTTTTTTTCATTATTTTTTTTAAAAATATAAATCTTTTTTTCTTTCTCTCTCTTTCGTAACATCTTGCTGCACCATTTCTTCACAAGAATACACCGCCATTTTTTTAAATCTTCTTATCACTATACTATTAATTTTTTAGATGTAGAATTAACCCATCATTTTTTTGTCGGAAAAAATGGAGATCATCATCACAATTCTTTATCGGAAAATGGACATCATCATCTACATTTTTTTTTTGCCGGAAAAAACGGAGACCACCATCCACATCTTCTTTGCCGGAACAAATGAAGACTATTATTTAAATATTTTCTCTCTTCCTCTTCATCTCCCCTGACCCACACCCCTTCTTCTTCACAAATCGAACATAAACAGAAAAGGAAAAAAAAACAAATTCGAAATCACAATAAAAAAAATAAAGAACAGATCTTTCAAGAAAATACTATCAATTTAAATGGAAATAAGAAAGAAGGCATACATGGAAATAAGAATAGTAAATTCATACTTAATATATATATTAAAACCTCCATTTTTTTCTATATTGAGAATTAACCAAGGTGGACAAGGGTAGTTGTTAAGGAAAGAGAAGAAAGGGTGGGGTGGGCTGTGGTGGGGGGTGCGGGGGGGAGGGGTTGAGGGTGTACAATTTCTTTTCTTTTCTTTTTTAAGTTGAAATTCTTTTCTTTAGATTTGTTTATATTCAAAATTCATTTTTATAATTATTTTAAATTAAAATGCCACGTGTCTTTATCTAATTTGTTATTTTGCCACATCATGTGCATGTGTATTACACGCACTTTCTCTTTTGATTAGGTGTCAGAAAAATGTTTGATAGATATTTATTTTTGAAGATTGGAGTGTCTAATAGGAAAAAGGATCTGTTGAGGTGTCTAAGTGGAATATGCAGACAACTTTAAGGGGCCGTCAATGACTTAAGCCTTTATTTTTTAAATTTCTCAACCTAATATTTCAAGAATAATTTGCTAGCATGGGAAGCGATTAAATAATGTAAATAGTAATATTTGAATATAGAAATATAAAATGAAATCAAATGGTTCTAAGATTTGTAGGAATATTTTTCTTACCAAAGTTAAGAAATTATTTGTTCAAAACTTAATTCTTAACTATGGTTATGATACTAGTTAATGCAACATAATTTTGACCTTTAACAATTAAATAGTACATATGTCTTTCATCTAGATGTGTACTTGACGAAATGGAGGGAAAGGTTAATGGAGGGGAGCCAAATCCCTTTGATCATGTGTCTCCCAATCACGCTGATGTGGATAACACCTCACTATCCACATCAAAAATATATTGCCAAATCATTTTTTTAATTACAAATAATATTTTTTTAAAAGAAATCTCAAACTAATCTCCAAAATCCTTTCTTTCTTGAATTCTTTCCATTTTTTCCCTCTTCCCATATTTTTCATCTATTTTGCTACTAATCATTCTTTTTTTTTCTTTCCTAGTGATTTTTTTACGTTGAAGAGGAATTAGAGATAAGCAAAGCTTTGTTATGTTTTTTATTATAAATTTTGTTATTTTAATGGTGGTGAGAAATAAAGTGACTCAAATGGAGGATGAGAGAAAGAAGAGAAGCAGACCAAAAATGGGTCATTATAGAAAACTCTTCAAAAATGCTCTCAATAAAATTGCCTTACATTTAGAAATAATCTCAAACATGTCTTTCAAAAAATCCATCTAAAATTCGCATCTATTTCACAATTTAGAACCTCTTTTTTCCCCTCTCTTTTACCCAAATCTAAATAAATATCTTTTTTCCGATCATTATAGAACTCTCAAATGATAGGTAGCATATGAGAACAGAAAGAGGAAGAATTGTGGGTAAGAGTATTGGAAGAGATTGAAGAAGATGTGTGTGTGGTGATGGTGGGAGTTGGGTGAAATTATGAGGAGGAAGAAGAAGAAACGTACATCATATTGGTAAAGGGGTTTTTAAAATTATTTTTTAATTGTTATATTTTTCTTTTAATTCTTTTTAAAAAAAAAATTAAATAGTTGTCTTCACTTGCTTTTAAACGTGTGTAACCACTCTCTTGATCTGATTCAGGAAAAAAACACCACATAAGCTTAGTCAATGGTCAAATAGGTTTAAAATAGTGTGTTTTAATAACTTTAAGTGTTCAGTTGGCAAAGTCGTGAGTACAAGGGTCTAGGTGACAAAGAGAGCCAAGTATAAGGGTCTTTCAGGTCATTCCGCCTTTTAGAAACTATACAATACAATGCATTGTTATTTTAATATATCAAATTAAATAGTAGACAAAAAATAATGTTAGCATAACTAATTTCAATATTACTAATGCATCTTATTCAATACTTTTAATTTGTAAACCCTACCAAACAACAACCCTTTAGTGCTCTTCATTGTCACCAACAACAATAGAGGACTAGAGTTGTGGGTGAAGAAAACAATTACACAAGCTCCTTTTAGGATTAAGTGAAGCGTAAAAGTGTCGGATTTAGTATATTTGATAAAAGAGTTCGAGTGAACACCCTCACTAGACCCTAAATCCACCCGTGGCTAGGTTGACTTCACGTATTTCAAACCTTGGAATTTCATATTTGACAAGTCTATATATCTGGATAAATCGAGCATTGTAGACACATCAAAATTATTGGATCTAATCCATATAAACTTTGAGTTAAATAATTAATTTGGATTGTACGACTATATAAGTCGATTTAATGAAATTCAATTTTTTTTAATCTTAAGATCCAAACTAGTATCACGTGTCAAGTGACATGGTCAAAGGTGGACCCAAGTTGAAAAAAAGGGTGCATGTGCATATGCATACATTAACTTTGAAATAGTTATGTACCTTCTATACCATATTTTTTTTGTCAAAAGGATAATTGTATATTAATAATAATAATAATTAGCGTACAGAAGGCCCATTGCAGGCATTGGGTAGAGTATTCCCCGGGACAAAATATGCCCAGCTACAGCATAATTACAAATGTTAGCTTCCCTTACATACATAGTTCATAAGATGTCATTTCAAACTGCGCTATTTGCATACATAGGAGGAACTATCAAAAAAGTGGGGTTCCCAAACGTTTCACATTCCAGGCCTTCCTTGCTTAGCATATCTGCGACCCTATTTTGCTTTCTGAAGTGTGTTGGTGGAGCTGCACCCAGCCTTTCCATCAACAACCTGCATTCATAGATTAGATTGTTATAGAGAGCATTATCTTCATGAAACATATTTAACTACTTCTTGGGAGTCAATGTTGGTTACGAGGGGAACAAGATTATTGAAGCTGGCCATGGTGAGGCCTTGTCTAAGGGAATTTGAGCTCTGCCAGGATAGGGGTTGTATTTGCCTCTTTGCTGACAAAGCCAACGACCTAGTCTCCTTTATGGTTTCTGATGACACCTCTTAGACCCCCATCCCCAGGGTTGTTCTTGACAGCACCATCAGTGTTCAACATGAAACTTTTCTGAGGAGGGGGGTTCCACTTCACTTGAATGGTTTGTTTCCTAGCTTTTGGAAGAGGCTTGTTATTAGCTATGTAAAGATATTCAGTTACTTGACTAATTACATTCGCATGGCTAATACAATCCTTCTTGTTATTGAAAAGATTGTGGTTTCTTTGGAGCTAAATGGCCCAGAGATAGAAAGGAAGAAAGTTCTCCCATTGTAAATGATGGTTGTAGTTCGTTCCTTTTATGTGCTTCCATTTTTACCTCCACCCCTCATGAGAATAGATACTATTGGGGAGATTATGGGTGGAGATGTTAGTGGAAGTGATGGCATTCCAGAAGGTTGTGGCATTAGTACAACTAAAGAAGATATGATCGTTATCCTCAGTATGGTGGCCACAGAAGTGGTAGCTAGGGTAGGTAGCATGTTGTGGTGCAAAAGCCAGATGAAGGTTTTGATCTTGTTTGGACAGAGCAAAGTCTAGATCCATTTGTACTCTTTGGGATTACCCTCATGGTGGGGTGGAGATTGGTGGAATGGCATTCTCCCTGATTAGGGAGTAAGCGATGTTGGTAGTGAATCTCCCATTGTTAGTAAAGCCCCAAACAAGCTTGTCTTCATTAGGGTTCCCAGGAATGATATGTATGACACTGATGGCGGATTTTATATCATCAGGGATGGTGAAGGAAATGTTCTCAAACTTCCAGTTACCATTGAGGTTAACATCGCAGACTCTAAGGGAGCTATATTTCTACTTGACTCATATCACAAGTTCTCGAGAAGGGAGGGGAAAGGGGTGGGGGTGAGGTTATGTACCTTCTATACTATTAACTTATGAGATTTATTTTATGATTATCAAATGTTTTAAATAATTTACTTTCTTTGTTAAATTAATACATTGGTTTGACCTTATCATTCCTTGCTAATGCACAATATAAAACTAGGAAGCCTATAAAGAGCTAAATAGTAAATACTACATCATTTACTAACATCAAATCAAAGTAGAAAGAAATTAAACTAGATATGAGAAGAAGAATTTAAAAACACTTGAAAATAAAAATGCCAAGAACTACTTACATTGTACACATACATACTTTCTTTCTTATTAATATATAATATATTGATAACTAAAGTGTTTATCACTACACATTTCACCATTCCATTCAAAATTTCCTTTGTTTGCATCATACTCCAGCTTAGTAGTTTTCAACGCCCGACACAAAATAAACAAACTTTCTCTTTTATTCCTACAAGTCATCCACTACTACCTAAACAAAAGAGACTATCAAAATACAAACTATGATGATTATATCTCAATAAATTGAACTCTCCCACATTTTTAAAGCTTCCTGTTTTGGTATTATACAATAAGAGTCTCCCATTGTTTGGAATAACTATTATCTCCCCATTAATATTGTCTTCTTCAAAAGGCACAAACCCCACAATCTTAAACCAATTCCCCATATGAAACAAGTTGATACTAAACTCTTTGAGCCAAAACTCCTCCTCCTTCTTGTCTTGTTTAAGCACAAAAATATTCACATTTGAAAATTTTGCTGAAAATTGTGCTAGACCAAAAAACCCCTTTACTTCCACTAGTTGTTGTGCTTGATATATCATAAGACTTTTTTGAGTAATTGAACTTTCTTTTGGACAAGAAATTTTCCTAAATTCCTCATTTTCCAAGTCTAGACACACAATTCTTTTTTTATTGTCTTGCATGTCATTGACCAACCAATAAATAGAGCCATTCACACTCAAAGATGCAATTTTTCTTGTGTATAAATTCATATTATTTTCAAGAATCCTCCAAGAAGTTGGGACAAAGTTGTCATCTTTAAGAGTTATAATCTCATATCCAACTTTGTCATCTTCTTTCCCAAAAACATGAACAAACTTGAATTCATTAGAACACGGGATGTACCTTAAATCAAAACTAATTATGGGGGTTGTAACATGAGGCAATTCTTGATTTTGTTGAGTGGTTAGATTGTATAACCAAATGTTGTCTTTCATGTTGTAACAAATGAAACATTGGCTGAAAGAGAAATAGGTGTTGTGTTGAAACAAAATGTCTAATGTGAATTTTTTGTCAAGATTTGGTGTTGGATTTTGTTTAAGGTGGTTAATTGTGGATATTGTAAGAGTTTTGGTAAAATAGTTGTTGCATTTGATGGATTCATCAATTACAACTAGATGAGGATTTTTGATGGATTTTTTGTAATGGAGTTTCTTGAAGTGAGGTGTGGAAATTGTGTTGAGCCAATGTTTTGAAACACATTTTAATTTACATACATTTTTGGCTGGGAGTCTTGAGAGGATCTCTGCTAATAAATCACAAGGAAGCATGATTTTTCTTGTACAACATTTCACAAAAGTGAGGAAATACAAGAATTTATAAGAAGATGAAGAATTAGTTCAAGTGTTTTAAGTCAAAATAATTTTAAAACTTTTAATTTATAGTGTTGGAATAAAATAAACTAAATGTATTTTAAGCACTTATTTTTAAATTTAAAAATAAAAATAAACCAAAAGCCACCGGTTCTAATTAAATCTAGTGGGTTCTTATTGAGGTCTTAGGTTCAAAACTCAGCAAAGAGAAAATATTAGGTGATTCTTTCGATGTGTCCTAGTTTTGGTGGACAAAGTTACCTAGTACCTATTACTTGTGGCAGGTGGTAAATATCCCACAAAAATTAGTCAAGGTATACGGAAACAGACCTAGCAGTCATCAATTAGGGAATATCTGGATTGATAGTATAATGACTCACACACACAATTAATTTCATTTTTTTTTTTACTAAAAGAATATTGAGGACATTCTATTTTAATTTCACATAGTTTAAAAGTATTTGTTGATTTTTATCAAGAATATAAGATACTATGGTGGTACACACGACAGAAGAAAAACATGTTTTACTCATTAATTAGGAGTAAGCTTGTCGTTTTGGGTAATTACAATATAGTTTGGTAATACAAAACATGAAAGAAATGGAGGTTATATAATAATTCAAGTCGAAGCATTAAAAAGATGTAAAATTATTATTAAGAAATTTATGCTGAAATCTCATGTGATTGTAAATTTTGGTATAACAAACTTTGGAAGAATATATAATTTTCACGTGATACTACTTTTTTTCCTTTTCATTTTAGTCATTTAAAAAAAATAATGAATTTTACATAGATACAAAGGAAAATAATTTCTTACTTATTTTTTTTGTATTTGGTATATATAAGCAAACAATTATCCTAAAAGTATTTATAGACAAATTCTATTGGAGGTCGAGGGATGGATGCTACGAAAGTGGAGTGAAATTGAGGTATATTGAGATAGAAGGACACAATTAATATAAAATGTTATTTATAAAACTTCTCCCTGCTATTGCTAGGAAAATCATTTTTTAAAACCTATATTATTGTAAAAAAATTATTTCAAATTTATTTGATTAACCAACCCAGAAAAATAAAACTATATTAATCATACACACCCTAAAAAGACAATTGTTAGCCCCAAAACGTCTACAATTCTCACAAACGGCTGATTAGGCCAACTAGTCAATGTATTAAATGGTTTTTTTTTTTTGGTTAGTGTTTTCCCTTCAATGTTTGGACTTCGTATTAGAGTTTCGATTAAATTTGGACAATATATTATAGAGCTTATTCGAAGATGGCGGCTCTTTGCAAAATTTTCTCCATACTCTAAAGCTCAAACTTGATATTTCTGATTAGGAATAAAGCAGTTTTATCACTGCACCACAACTTACGTCGGTGAATGTCTTAAATGTTGTCCACTCTTTTGTTAGCTTAAGTTAAGAGGTGGCACATCTGCCGTAAAAGTAGTGTTCTATTAATTACCTAATGTTAGTTAGCCACATTAGTGAAACTTTATGATAAAGAGGATTATGCCAAATTTATTTAAATTAAATGTATTTATGTCTCTATGCCATTTAAATATTGAATGGCTTTAAAGTTTGGAACTCCATCCTTTTTAATTTATGTCAAGTAGTTTGATATTTTTTTTTAACATTCTTTTTTTAATGTGATGTGTGATGATTTCTGAAATTTATGGTTTAAAATAAGTTATAGATATTTGTGTGATTATAAATTATTTCATTGAGGAAAAAATACACATTTTAAAGTTAAATGGTTATTATATATAAAAATATATCATTCTTTTTAGGATTGACTAAAAAAGAAAAGTGAGTCATATAAATGAAACAAAGAAGTACAAAATAAGTTGATTATATATATAGTTGTCACGATCCGAAATTGATAAAGTGATGATACCTACCTCAATCTCACTCAGGGCCGAATTAATAAGATTGGGGGCTTAAAGTGAAACTTTAGAGACGGGCCCTAATATTTTACTTTTTCCATCATATATACTTTTATTTGAAATCTATTTTTCTAGCTTTTTAGATGTGAAGCCATTGGTTATTGTTTTATAATCGATTTGTTTTAATAATTCCTTTTCAATTGATAATATAGCGAATACATTCAGTCTCTCTTGAAACATTATTGATCTTAATTAAGATTTAATCAATTTTAATTTCGAAAAACTTCTTTCGGCTGAGGCAACAGTTACATGAACTGTTAACATCTTTCTATAAGCAATATGTGTATTTGGAGAAAAGAAAGATTTTTTATTTGATTGAGTATTTTTATTAGATCATTATCTTCTACTTGTATATTATTTCTCTTAACACTTTTAATTTTTTTTTAAAATCTAAACCATCAATATCAGAATAACTATTATGTGTTAAAGAAAGTTCAAGGTTAAGACAATGTTTTTTTTAAAAAAAATTCTCATCACCTACTGATCTCAATTTACCACTAAATAAGAAACCAAAAATATTTTCATATGCTTCAATTGATTCAAATATATTTTGAAGTGAAAAAATAGCTTGATCTACTATATATATATATATATATTATTCAACGCTAATTTTTCAAGGGGGCTTTGTGATTTTGTTATCAATATTTTTTTATCAAATTGTTTCTTATGAAATTCAGGTTGTAACAATTTTCTTAGTAGAAATCATAACACTCACAGTATATATAATTTTTTTTCAAAAAGATAACATTTATAAGTAATTTTTTTTAAAAAAAAATGAGGCCCAAGAAAATATGGAGCCCAAGCAATGGCTTTAATGGCATAGGGATTAAGACGACCCTGATCTCACAAGGTAAATCAATCCAGAATAAATTAATCATGACGCGAAACATAAAAACACGGAAGATAACAATCAAGTCAATAACAACTCTTTTTATAAAACTGTAAAAAAAATGCAGAAAATCCATACAAAATCTTTAGAAACCTGGAATCACTAGTACACGTCTCCATGAATTCAAATACTCCCCCCGTCCATTTTATATGTCATCCCTTTTTATAAATAGTTGGTCTATAATACTTTTTTTTTAGGTAAACTGTGAATGATTACATTGACAACCAAAAGTTACAAAAAGAGAGCATTTCAAGGAATCATAACCAACTTGTTATTCATCCCCAAGCCTCAGAACCATAAAACAAATAAAAAACACACAGCTAGCTAAACTAGTTACATAGTTTCTTTACTAAACTACTACATTTTCTAGCTTTCCTTGAACCCTTAATGTGTCAATTCTTTCCAGTAGCTCCTTCTTTAATTATCTGTGCAACAACTACCTCAGTATTTACATTTATTCCCTTAATTTGTTTCCAATTTCTGGCCTTCCATGTATGATAAATCCTTGCCCCCAACATTGTTGCAGTCATCTCTTTCTTGAATTGCCTCCAATGTCTCTCTTTTATCTAGTGTAAGCATGCCTGCACCTGGTCCTTCTGTACTCTGCACCTTGACCATGTTTCCAGCTCTTTCTTCACTCGTTTTGTCCATCTGCATTCAAAGAATAAATGCTGAGGGGATTCCTCTTTCTGATCATCACATAAACAACATGTTGCATCTTCCGCCGGAATTTGCATCCTGATCATTCTCTCTTTTGTTAACAATCTATTTTGTCTTGCCAGCCATAGGATATATCTGTGTCGAGGTAGTAGAATAGAGCTCCACACCAAATCAGACTCCTTTACTCTTTCCAACTCTCCCAGCAAGCTGTAATAACTTTTGCTTACTGAATACTGCCCAGTTCCAGTTAAACAATATGCACTTTCATTATACCAATTTAGCATGCTTTGTTTTATGGAATTCAACTTCCTCCAGTACCAGCTGTTGTCTGCTGGGGGATTATGAGTCCATATATCATTGCCATCTTTCATATAAATACCATGTACCCACTTTATCCAAAGAGTATCTTCCTTGCAAGCCAATTGCCATACCAACTTCCCCATAGCTGCCATGTTCCACATTTTACAGCTTTTTACATTAAGGCCCCCATTCTTCTTTGGCGTACAAACCTTTTCCCATGCCACTAATGCTACCTTCCGTTTCCCTTCTTGCGTCCCCCAAAGATAATCTCTACACTTTTTGTCAACCTCCTTTAGAATACTTTGCAGTAGAATAAAGACAGCACCCCAAAAATTATATATAGAAAATAGTACAGCATTGATCACTTGCAATCTCCCTGCATACTACAAAGTTCTTCAGTAAGCACTTGTGATTCTATGAGTAATTCGATCAACCAACCCTTGGCAATCCATTTTACACCACTTCTTTGAAGACAGAGGCAAGCCAAGGTATCTGATGGGCAAAATACCAATTGTGAAACCAGTTAATTGCAACATTTGGTCTTTGATGTGCTCTTCCACCCCAGCAAAAAATATGTTGGACTTGTCTATATTTGCTACCAAACCTGTGACCTTGCTAAAGTGTTTAATTGTCTCTACCAATCTAGTTACTGATTTCATAGCACCCTTGCAGAATAGTATTAAATCATCAGCAAACACCAAGTGAGTCAGCTTTGTGTTTTTACACATTGGGTGGTATTTAAAATCTGGCAGTTCAGCCATTCTTTTCAAAGCTCTTGACAAATACTCCATAACCAACACAAAATTTAGTGGTGACATAGGGTCTCCTTGCCTCAGTCCTCTTCGACCCTCAAAATACCCCTTTCCCTCTCCATTCACCTTAATCGACAACTTGGTTGAAGTCACACATTCCATTATTAACTTTATGAAATAAGCTAGAAAATCACATCCTTCTAATGCCTCCTCTATAAACTCCCAGCTAACCATATCATATGCTTTCCTGAGGTCTATTTTCAGCATGCATCTTGGAGAAATCTTCCTGTTGTAATGTCGAAGCAGGTCATGGCAAATCAACACATTATGCACTAAAGATATTCCTCTCACAAACGCAGCTTGATTCTCAGCTACCAGGCTTCCAAGCACTTCTTTTAGTCTTAAACATATCAACTTTGAGATGGTCTTATAAAGCACATTACAACATGATATTGGTCTATATTGGTTGGCATTTTGAGGAACGGGAATCTTTGGGATCAACGCTATCATTGTTGCATTAATTTGTTTCAACAAATGACCTGTTTGAAAAAATTCAAGTGTAGCTTGAACGATATCTTTTCCAACTATACTCCAGGCTGCTCTGAAGAAATCACTCCCATACCCATCCGTCCCAGGGCTCTTATTCTTATTAATGCTGAATACTGCCCACTTCACATCCTCTGCTGTAAATTCTTGGACTAGTCCAATTTGTTGGGAACTAGTTAGTTTGACCCTGTTACTCAAAAAACTTTTGAAAGCTTTTACCCTATTGGTTGCCTTCCTACCTAATAGCTCTTTGTAATACTTTACCATTATTTGAGCTATTTCTTCCGGATCAGTTTTCACTACTCCATGTTTGTCCTGCAATTGGCTTATAGCCTGTTGGAATCTTCTATGCTTAATCACAGAGAAAAAATATTTGGTATTATCATCACCAAGTCTTAGCCATGTAGCCTTGCTTCTTTGCTGAAGAAACACCTCTGCCATATAAGAACTCTTCTTAAATTGTTTATATTTAGCCTTCTCAAATTGTTGCAAATTCTGATTCCTTGGTGCACTCTGCAATGCTATTTGTACTTCTTTTAAAGCTTGCTTGTCTTCATTAGCTTCTTTAAAAATACTACTAATAGTACCATTATTCAACTGCTTCAGACTGTGCTTTAATAACTTCAGCTTGCTTACTACCTGATATATCATATGACCATTTAGTCGTTGCTGCCACACCTCTTCTACCTTTGACTTGAACTGTGGTTGGTGAGACCATGTGTTACAATACTTAAATGCTCTTCTTCCCCATGTCTTCTGGTTGATTTATGTGATGCTCACTGGGCAGTGATCACTAATCCTTTCTGGTAAAAAAATTGCTATGTATGACAGCATGTCATCTAGCCAAAGTCTATAAATAAACACCCAATCAATCTTGGAGTTAATCCTTATGCCCCCTCTATCATTCCAAGTGTATTTACTTCCCTTTGTTGGCATTTCTAGGAAGTTACATTGCTCCACACATTCTTTGAAATCAACAACATCTCCATATGACACTGTGTTTCCTCCTATTTTATCCTCCGCCTTTAAAACTGAGTTAAAATCTCCAGCTATTAACCAGGGCATTTGACATCCCCCATTTGTGTTTTTTTAAGTATTCCATAAATCTCTTCTACCTCCTCTTGTGTTGAAAACATATACCATAGTCAGCAGGAACTCTTTTTGACCAGGTGTGTGTTTAACCTCACATGTAATCGCCTGTTCTGTCATACTAACAAGCTTCACTTGGTAGAAATCAGGTCTCCAAGTCATCCATATCCTCCCATTGTAGTGAACCTCCAAATTTGTGACATACTCCCATCCACCAAACATATTTTGTGCCATCCTTTCTATTCTATCACTCTTTATTTTATTTTCCAATAAACTAATCATTCCAGCCGACTGATTATTGCAAAGGCGCTTGATCTCCTTTTGCTTATTTGGGCTATTGAGGCCCCTCACATTTCAGCAAAGAATATTATCCATTCCCATTGTTAGGAATGGTGGTTCCCCTCATTTGTCCACTCTCTGAACCTTGAGATTGATGTTATTTCTTATCCTCTCTTAACACCTGAAAAGCATTAGGTGTTATCATTGAAATATTTTGGCCCTGAGTCTTCCTCCATGGGCTCGTATGAATTGGAGTTATCCATCCAGTTTTCTTCCCATTTGGTGTGATCACTTTTTGTTTTCCTTTTGTATTCCTTTGTGCATAACCATCCCCTTCATGCTCCCCTGTTTTATTGTCTTGGACTATATCATGCCCTGGTTGTTCTCTTCCCACCCCTTTTTTCACATTTGCATCCTTCTTTCTCCTACATTCCCCCTCATTATGCCCATACTTTTTATAATGTTGACACAAAGAGGGCTTCCAATCATACATCACTCTTTGTTCGATCAGTTCACCTTTCTCATTTCTGAACCATATTTTCTCAGGCAATTTCACTTCCATCTTTACTTCAATCAGCAGCCTTGCAAAGTTTAACCCAACTTTCTTCTCAGTGTGTTGGTCCACCATTAGGGGTTTTCCCACTAGACTACCAATTTTACTTAGCCCTTTTGAACTCCAATACTTAAAATCCAGTCCAGGTAGTTTAACCCATATAGGTACTGTGTATAGTTCATCTCTTGTGAATTCCATGTCTGCTGTCCAAGCTTTAACAATAAACGGCTTACTATCGAAGTGATAAATTCCCCCTTGTATGACTTCATTTTTCCCGATCTCAGTATCAAACCTTACCAACACAATCCCATTCTTCAACATCGATATCTTATTTATGCCATATTTTCCCCACTGTCTCTGTATGCACCCGCTCATCACCGAAAAAAGAGGATGAGCCCCTAGTACATAACACACTACCGCATTTCTCCAATACGCAATTTCCGAGCTGATATCTTCCATTCCAATTTCACACACAGTTGCCTCACCTTGCTTCATAGGTGCTACATAATCTAGCTTAAACCTTGCATTGGTTATCTTCCCAATATCAAAATTTTCCCACATTGATGCCCTAGTTTTCACCTCCTCCATTAATTCCACCTCATCAGTCCATGAGAGAGGAGACTTACTTGCTCCTAGGGTTACTTTTGGGCTTGCATTCACTGTTTCATTAGATATTTGTCATTTCATAAAATCAATGCATAAATTACAACATTCTTCATTTTTTACCCCTGCAAGTTATTAGTCTTGAAAATGTACATTTGACCAACTTAGAAAAGCTAAGTAAATGATTCATGTTCATTGATTAAATTAATTAATCAAAACAAATTAATTCATATTCATTGATTGAAAACTTGAGTTCCAAAAAAATTAAATAAGGATAGAAGGATAAAGTTACATCATTTCTTAATACAAGTGCAAAGTAAAAATATAATATATAAAATGGGACGAAGGGAGTACAACTTAACAAGTCTCAAATTTGGACTTGACTTCCTATTAACACTTTTAAAACCCAACATCCAATTCGTATGTATCATATTGGACAGCGTGCCGCTCTAATCTGTACAAATTACAATGCATTACATACAGATGTGCAACTCTGATCTCAATCAATAAATTCACATTTTAATGCAGTTTATTCATATAAATGTAATAGCTAAATTGTACTATCATTTCAATTTATGTCTTTTTACTCTACAGTCCATATAAATGTTTCACATCAATCCAAAAATTAACTAGAACAACACCTTCAACATGATATAACTATAATTGGCCAACTTTGAATCCATAAGCAGAGTAAAACCATTAACTAGCTAGGATTAGGGTGTACAAAATCGAATCAAATTGTAAATCGAAAAAAAACCCAACTAGTGGTTTGGTATTGAAAAAAAAACTTCGACTATATTTGGGTTGGTTTGGTTTTAACTAAAAAAAATCAACCCGAGATCAAACCAACCCAACATTATATATATAATTTTAAAATTTTATTTTATACGTAAAAATATTTTCTTTGATATAATTTTTAAATATTACTTTTTCATAGTTTTTATCTTTTAATATATTATTTCAAGTTTGAAACTTAGAATTTTGAATGCTCCAATAAATATTATAGTCCATATATGTTGGTAATTATAATAAAACTCAAATCAAAATTTAATTAATACTAATGCTAAAAGAAAATCAATTCAACACCAAGAATGACAATATTATTAAATATTTGTTCTTTAGTTTTACATTGGTTTAGACAATTAAAATACATAATCTAATTTTTTTTTAAAATATTTAGTGATGTAACTAATACTTATTAAACTTATTTTAACATGATTTAATACTTTTAAATTATGATCAGTTTCATTATGACTTATTATTGACAATATTTGTTTTATGCGATCTCATTATTTTTTTGTTGGATATTTTAGTATCATTAATCATCTCATATTTTGTATTATTTTCTTAAAAAACATCTTAGATAGTTGTATTTTGATAGGACTAAAGAAATATTTGAAGTACAAGTTAATTATATGTTTGTATGAATACTTTATAGGAAAAATCCAAAAAAAACCTAAGGTTGAAAAACCCAAATTTTATTAGTTTGGTTTATAAATTTAAAAATTCGACCCAAATAATTTGATTTGATATTTGATAAACTCGAACCAATCCGGCCATGTACACCCTTAACTAGGATGTTCATGATAAGCCATGAGTCATGTAATACTATTAAATCAAGGAATTAATCCTAAACAAATCAAACAATAACATAAATTCATAACATGACACCGATGTCAGCATAAATGCTCTTTATTAATTTATTTTTTGATGAATTGACCAAGGTATAACAAAAAAAGGCAACAAATTCCATCGGTTATGATTTATGAACAATAATTTTCCTATTTATTTTTGTGAGAAATTGAGAGAGTCTGTTGGATTAGTTAGAATGTGATGCAATTAATCTTACTTATATAGTGATCTAGGCTTTCGAAAAATATATTGCAACCATTTTTGCACAAAAATCAATGGGGAAGTCCGTCGATTATTTTAAAAAGAAAATTTTAGTATAACTTAATAGGCGTGTGGAAATGCGATATGAATCGCGATATGAAATCGTGATATGAAATCTGGGTTTAGACATGCGATTTTTCATGCTGATTTTATCTCATGAAATCTTAAATTTTCCAAAAATCACGATTTGGGATTTTTCAAATACAAAAATTGACCTATAAGTTTATATTTTGTAAAAACAACCCACATATATATATTTACTAACCACTTATTTCATATGTAAATAAAATTTATAATTCATATCATTACTTTTAAAACCATTTATATCTCATATACTGATTATTCATACTATCATAACATTTATTATTATTTCAAATCAATTTCTACTTTATCTTTTATATTCACCAAATTCATTATTTTTTATCAAATATATTTACCAATCAAATTGATCAACAAATAACTTAAATTAGCATGTTCACGTAATTAGCCAAAAATTCTGGAGAAATTTTGATTAAAAAATAAAAGACAGAGAGAGGGTACTTCTGCTATTTCCAAAAAAATAATATTATATGACTGTGGTGCTAAAATTTTTGGCCGAAAAAGGGTTAAATAGTCATTTTTTTTTAAAAAAAAAACAATTATATGTGGCCAAATTTTCTTCTTAAGATAATAATCAACTTAGCCTAGTCCCATGCCTAGGGGTGTACAAGTCAAACCGTAAAGTCAAACTAAATCGATGAATCTAATCAAACCGAAAAAAATCGATTTGTGGTTTGATTTGGTTGGTTTGGCGGTTGAAAAAAAACCCGACCACTCTTAGTTTGGTTTGATTTTAAAAGAAAAAAAATCAAACCGACATAATATGTATATAAATTTTTTTATTTTTATTTATAGATAAAAAATATTATTTATAACCTACTTTGTTAATATATTTTTAGTTAGTTTATAATGTTCAATGTTTATATATTTTATTTCAAATTTGGGCTTGAAAAATTTATAATATATATATATAAATTATTTTATTTATAGATAAAAAATATTATTTATAATTTACTTTGTTAATATATTTTTAGTTGGTTTATAGTTTTTAATGTTTATATATTTTATTTCAAATTTGGGCTTGTAAAATTTGTAAATATTTTATTTTATATTTAGATCTGAAGTTACAATTATATTGTTATAGTTTTTCAAATTCAAAGTTAACAATTTACTTTGTAAATATTTTGTTTTGTATTCAGTTTGCATGTAACTTTTAAATCTTATTAATTTAACATAATGAGCGTTGATATTTCACAAAAAATATTTTGTACTCATGTGAATTTTACCATTTTTTCTAAAATTTCTATTCATTTAACATTTTTTAAGTTTAGCATGTCACACATGTAAGTGAAAATATATTTGATCTCCTTTTCAAACACCGTATAGTTGCAAAAAATCGAAAAACCGAAACCGAAACCAAAAAAACCGACTTTATGTGGTTTGATTTGATTTTTAGATTTAATAAACCGACATAATTGATTTAAATTTTTTTTTAATGAAAAACCAAACCAAACCGACCTATGTACACCTCTTCCATGCCCAATTCTAACCGAAGTAAATTTGGACGGGATCGAATTGATCGGGTCTTAATTCGATTGTTATCTTAATTAATTATAATCTATTCAAAATTGATTTTATTCTTATGCACGACCCTAGTGAATAAGAATTATTAGATGTAGAATGAAGTTAACCGAAAGCACCTCAAAGCAACTCATCAAACTCAATTGCCTTCTTTCAAACTTCACTCATTCCCACCAATTCTCCGATGCTCTCTCTCTCTTCAACCGAATTCACTCTTTCCTTCATCTCCGACCAGATCATTACACCCTTTCAACCACTCTCACCGCATGTGCCAACATTGTAAACACTAGCTTCGGCAATCAGCTCCACGGTTTCGCCATTAAAACAGACCTTAAACAATTCCCACATGTATCAAATTCTCTCCTTTCATTCTACGCCAAATCTAAAGATTTGGGTTCTGTTAAAAGGGTCTTTAAAGAAATTGAAACCCCAGATGTTTATTCTTGGACTACGCTATTGTCTGCTTGTACTAAGTTGGGGGAAGTTGGGTATGCTTGTAAGGTGTTTGATGAAATGCCGCAGAGGAATTTGGCTGTTTGGAATGCAATGATTACTGGGTGTGCTGAAAGTGGGTATCACGGGATTGCTTTGAATTTGTTTCAAAGAATGCATTTTTTGGGTGTTAGATATGATAATTATGCTTTTGCTAGTGTTTTAAGTTTGTGTGATATGGAGTTATTGGATTTCGGAAGACAAGTGCATTCGATGGTCATCAAGACGGGTTTTTTGGTAAGAGCTTCAGTGATTAATGCTTTGGTTACCATGTATTTTAACTGTAATAATGATTTTGATGCTTTTGGAGTATTTGAAGAA